>CAMAPF010000133.1:1987500-2048939 GCA_945859915.1 Cuscuta epithymum | reverse complement strand
AAGAAGAAGAAGAAGAAGAAGAAGAAGAAGAAGAAGAAGAAGAAGAAGAAGAAGAAGAAGAAGAAGAAGAAGAAGAAGAAGAAGAAGAAGAAGAAGAAGAAGAAGAAGAAGAAGAAGAAGAAGAAGAAGAAGAAGAAGAAGAAGAAGAAGAAGAAGAAGAAGAAGAAGAAGAAGAAGAAAGAAGAAGAAGAAGAAGAAGAAGAAGAAGAAGAAGAAGAAGAAGAAGAAGAAGAAGAAGAAGAAGAAGAAGAAGAAGAAGAAGAAGAAGAAGAAGAAGAAGAAGAAGAAAGAAGAAGAAGAAGAAGAAGAAGAAGAAGAAGAAGAAGAAGAAAAGAAGAAAAGGAGGCAAGAAGATGGAGCATAGAAGATCATAAAACCCAAGAAATTATGTTGTTTGTAAACTCATTTTTATCTCTTGGTGATCTTAGTTCTTTCTTTATTAAACTCATGGGAAGATCTTAAACTCTTTGAAACATTTTACCTTACTCGAGGTCGTAGTAAAGAACTATGTGTGGGGTAGTTGATACGTTTGTAATTTCCGTGTGTTTATTTACATATTTAGTTAGTTTTGGTTGTTTAGTATTTCGGAAATTACACACTTTCGGTGTAATAGTTTAGTTTGTTAAATTCTTGTAAAATGTTTAGATTAGGTTTATTCTGAGCTCAAACAGGGTCTACCATCACTCAAAGGACAGTTGGTGAACCCCAAAAGTGGAAAGAAGGTGTAAAATCACAAGACAAAAAGGGAAAATCCTGATTTTGATCTATACTCGGTTCGAGTATCACCTATACTCGATCGGGTATCTGGTTGAAATTTCAAATCGGATCGGATCCAAAAACAAAGGAACATGCAGGAGAAGATTTTCCCACGATCGAGTGTCTATACCCGATCGGGTACATCGACATACTCGATCGGGTATAGCTATGAATTTTACTCGAATATCGATCGAGTATGGAACCGAATTCGAGTTTCTACACATACTCGATCGAGTATATGTACATACGCGATCGAGTACCCGACCTGCACCTCAAAAAGCCTATAAATACACCTCCTTTCCTTCACTTTTAGAGACCAATTCCTTTATACTCTTAAGCTCAGTTTAGAATAGCATTTCTCTATATTTCTTTTAGCATGTTTAGTCTCCAAATGAGGAGCTAAACTTCCATTTCTTGGTATTGCTCTTGAAGCTTGTTGATTATTAAAGTTGTGAGTTATTTTCTTAACTTCTTTTTCCTTGAATATTAATTCTTCCTTTAAATACTATTTCTATATCAATGTTGGGGAGTGTTACTAAGATGACAATTAGTTAACATCTTGACATTGGTCTTAGTAATAGCTATTTCTTCCTCTATGTTAATATTGGGGAGTGTTACTAAGATGACAATCAGTTTAACATCTTGATATTAACTATAGTAGGATTCATTTTCTTTAATATTCTTCCTTTGAGTATTACTTAATTCCTATTCATATTTCATATTAATATTTTGAACATTACTTAAAGGATCAACTAGTTTTGTTTCATATATTAATTATTACTAGAAACGATCAACGAACCGATGGTTAATCGTTGATAGTTTCACAAGTAAGTAACTTCGGTTTATTAATGCACGGTCGTGGTTAATAAATTTAAGAGGGATAAATTTTGTTGGTTTAAACCGAAACCGTTGTGTTGAGGTTATCAATCTCAATTGATTTCATCAAGGAGTTAAAAGATTGAATGCTACTATCAAGTCGGTATATGGCGTTGTTCTATACTTGATTAATAGTAAGGGTTATTAATGAACGGTCGTTGTTAATAACTATGCTCGAATGAATTGGATATACTCCTCGATTGAGTATTTGAGAGGAGATAAGTTATAGATATAACAATGATCGACTGAAATATTATCAACAAGTGTAAAGTAGCAATGCCAAGTCCTTTTTATCTTTGAATTTAATCTCATATAAACTCATTCATCTTCGTGTTTAAATTTAATTAAATCACTCAATCCCAAAACCCCCCTTATTTACTAGTTCTATAAAAAGATAATTATTCTTTTCCCTGTGGATACGAACTCTACTACACTATACTACGTATAAGTGTTAGTATTGAATTTATTTTGAGTGCACACACGACAAGTGCACGTCACATGTGCACCGCATTAAATGCGGTGGTTGGACGCGACGCTGCATTAAATGCGGTGGTTGCTTGTCTCCAAAGGGAATCTTCGATGATTTGAGCTGTTAACCGAAGGCTCTCCCTGCGGCCGAGGGCTCTGTGTAGCCGAAGGCTTGGTATGGCCGAAGGCTCCCTGATGCCGAGGGCACGGAAGTGCCGAAGGCTCTTGATTTCTGTCATTTTCTCTCAGTAGCTTCGTATGCTCGAATCTGGCTGCCCTGCGAGTTTTGGAGTCTTCGGCCATATTGCCGAAGGCTACCCTAGGTGCACCGTGGGCTCCTTTGAGATTGGGCCGCTGTGCTTTGGGCTTCATGCGCTTCTTGAGCCTATTGGGCCTGTGTTGAAGTAGCAGGAGTCTGTGGGCTGGGAGTTTCCGGGCCATATACTCCGTCACAAACTTTCCAATGAAAAATCATCAATCAAACAAACACCCGTTCATAAAGAACGTAGAAGAAAACCTTGGCAAAGCGTCGGACAAAAACACGGGATTACCGACTTGTAATCCAAAGCAAAAGGATTGGGAGCAATAACGAACGAGTGATGAGCAGAGAGAGAGAGAGCTTGTTGCAAAAAGACAGAGCCAAAGATAGAAGCAGACGCCTCCCTACACCTTAAACGATCAATCGATCGGAAAGATGCGATGCACATCATAGCCGCCGCTATCGTTCATTCATCTCGCTATTTCAAATATCCTCGGACCAGTTGATAACAAGGTTTTTCTGTGAATCAAGGAAATGTGTTGATAATTATATTTTCATTCTTTTCCAAGGTAAAATAGAAAAAGAAATAATTACAAAAATATGATTAGTTAGTAGAGTAGTAATGAAATCATAGTAATTCATGTTCAAGTTTTGAACTTTAGTTATCACAACACTACATTGTAGTAACGAATAGTCATATTTATATAAATAAGTTTTATTTTAGTAATATTCTTGTAAAAACCCCTTGTCGTGGATAACTTTATTAAATCATTGAGCACAAAAATACAAGCAGACGACATATTATGAGCTCGTGTGGTGACCTTTTTTTTTATTTATCAATCTCATCTACCACCTTTTTTACAAAACTCATAATTTTTTATTTCACGCACTAAATTATGTAATAATAGGAAAGAATAAGGTTGGAGTTACTTTTTTTTATTATATTGGCTGAAGTTACTGTAAAGGACCATTTTAGCTATTTTATACTATCATCCGTATCGCATTAGTTGCAACATTGCAAATTACACACTGTTCGTGTACTCTACTTTGACTACATTTTATTTATTAATGTATGTGAATTATTTATTTTTGAAATTAGTTTTGAATTCGTCTCATTAAAAAGTTTCATAATCTGATTTTGAATTATTTTTTACTAACACAACATTAAATATAATGACGGTCAAAGTTCTGCGTTGGCAAACGTGAAAAAAGTGAATGTTGCAACTAAAGAAGAACAGAGGAAGTATATAATTTCTTCTTTATTTTAATAATAAAATATATTTTGAAAATAAATTTTTCATAAATTAGTCGAATCAGTCAATCCAAACACTTCAGCTAGAACACCGTAAATTTCCGGAGATTTGGGTATTACCACTCAAACTCATATATGCAAAAAGACTAAAGGAGTGTTTAATGTTGCTTAAAATAAGGACTTTTCAGCTTTTAACTTAAAAAAAAGCTAAAAACAGTGTTTGCCAAACCCTACTTCTGATTTAAAAAAACACTTTAAATCCAAAAGTTAGAAGCTGGGTGACGTACACTTTGTCGTGAGTGCACTCAAAATAAATTCAATACTAACACTTATACGTAGTATAGGTGAAGTAGAGTTCGTATCCACAGGGAAAGGAATAATTCTCTTTTTATAGAACTAGTAAATAAAAGGGGGGTTTAGGATTGAATGATTTAATTTAATTAAACAGAAAGATGAACAACTTAAATGTGATTTAATTCAAAGATAAAAAGGACTTGGCATTGCTACTTTCCACTTGTTGATATATTTTAGTCGATCATTGTTATATCTATAACTTATCCCCTCTCAAATACTCAATCGAGGAGTATATCCAATTCATCGAGAGTAGTTATTAACAACGACCGTTCATTAATAACCCTTACTATTAGTCAAGTATAGAACACCGCCATATACCGACTTAATAGTAGCATTTAATCTCTTAACTCCTTGATGAAATCAATTGAGATTGATAACCTCAACACAACGGTTTCGGTTTAACCAACAAAATTAATCCCTCTTAAGTTTATTAACCACGACCGTGCATTAATAAACCAAAGTTACTTACTTGTGAAACCATCAACGATTAACCATCGGTTCGTTGATCGTTTCTAGTAGTAATTAATGTCGAGATGTTAACTAATTGTCATCTTAGCAACACTCCCCAACATTAATATAGAGATAGATTAAGGGAAGAATTAATATTCAAGGAAGAAGATTAAATATGAATAATCCTACTATAACTAATGTCAAGATGTTATCTAATTGTCATCTTAGCAACACTCCCCAACATTAATATATAGAGGAAGAAAATAAATACTACTATAACTAATGTCGAGATGTTAACTAATTGTCATCTTAGCAACACTCCCCAACATTAATATATAGATAGATTAAAAGAATAATTAATATTCAAGGGAAGAAGTTAAGAAAATAACTCACAACTTTAATAATCAACAAGCTTCAAGAGCAACACCAAGAAATGGAAGTTTAGCTCCTCATTTGGAGACTAAACATGCTAAAAAAATATAAAAGAAATACTATTCTAAGTTGAGCTTAAGAGTATGGAAGAAGGAGTTATTAAAAGTGAAGGAAAATGGGGTTATTTATAGGTGTTTTCAACACCTAATGCCGGATACCCGGCCGGGTATTTTGACATACCCGACCGGGTATTTACCAAATCAAATATTTTCCCATGTTTTTGTGTCTTCTGCACGTTCTTTGGTCCGAAATCACTTCATACCCGACCGGGTATATGGAATACCCGACCGGGTATTTGCTAGTTTTGCAGCAGTTTCCTTTGTCACTTCATACCCGGCCGGGTAAAGTCCATACCCGACCGGGTTTTGCATAAAACTCAGGTTTTTCCATCCTTCTTGCTTCCAAACCTATCCTAAACTTATATCTCAACTAACTATAACTTACATCGAACAATAAAATACTAAAAATACGATTACAATCAAATGAAAACTAACAACTACAAACTTGCATAATACTAGTGAATAAATATTACAAATGATAATAAAAATGTACACTTAGGCACTAATAACTAGTGCCTATCAAACACCCCCGCACTTGAACTTTTACTCGTCTCGAGTAAAACAAATCATGTCCATGAAGTTTACAAACCAACAATAGTAGCAATCGCAACCATTCACAAGTGTTTTTGAAAGTCAACATAAAAATGTTTCAATGATCAAAACACATAAAAGGGTTTTCAACACCATTGGTTTTCCCTTCTTTTGCTTCCTCATGTATATGCCCTTAGGATCCTGCAAAGATAAAAGAAAATACTTTCTCTCATTCTCTCATTTGCCTAGGTGCCCTTTCGGGTTTTCATCCCAGCTTCCCACATTTTCCTTTTTATTCTCACCAACTCACTCTTCTTTTTGCTTTTGTTTTGCTTAAGTTGCCCTTTTGGGTTTTCAACCTAACAAGCTTATAAATTTTTTTTTTTTTTTTTTTTTTTTTTTTGAAGAAGAAAATAAGAATGAAGAGCATGAAATGGGAGCATACCGTAATAGTTCTCCCCCCCAGCTAGTTCATGGCACTGTCCCTAGTGCCCGCCCGCATCTCCTCCGTCAAAGTAGCCTCCATAGCCGCCATCACCGCCTTCACCGCCTCCACCGCCTGAGGTCGAACCACCAAAAGTACCCCATGCTGTGGGGTCATACCAAGAGGGTGGTGGGGGAGGAGTGGCCATAGAAGAAAAGGAACCTTGATGTGCAATGTAGGAGTATATAGGGCCGTAGGTTCTCCTTTGATCCTCTTCATACCTCCTGCGGTCGTCGTCGTATTGCTGCCGCTGGTTTTGTAGTTGTGCCTCCAATCGCTCTATACTCTGTCTGTGCTCAGTGTGAAACAGTCCAAATTCCTCCCGAAATTGGGTGTAGTTGAGATTCAGGGAATTCATGCTTTGGAGCATCTGTTGCTCAAAAGGACTGTATTGAGGATGTTGGGGTTCGGCTTGGGGTTGGTCTTGTGGTGGGTTGGGGATGGGTGGGGGCTCAAGTTGAGGGATTTCATCAAGATAGTGGTCAGGGGTGGTTCCGGGTAAGCAAAGGTGTCTCCCATCCCCGAGTTGATGGTTAAAAATGTTGGGGAGTTCGTCGGAGGGGATTGTAAAAACGTGTGTGGGTGAGGGGTATATGGTCCAATGGTAAAATGTTGTGGTACCAATAGTGTGGGAGTGACTCAAATCATGTGCAGTGAGTAGAAAGTCAAGATTAAGGAAATGCCATGTTCCTACTTCTCTATTCGCCTGATAGCCAAATTTGGTACAAATATGGTGTATGTACCCTCCTATGTAGACGTCCCCCATAGTTTCACATTGGTTTTTTAGATGTTCCCATAAACATGAAGCAACATCCAATCTAGGCGATTCTGGGAAGATACCCATAGCAAGAACGGCCAATTCACTAATCCTTGTTTGATGATTATTTGGCTTCCCAAAGACATTATACCCAAACCATTTTAGTGCAATTCGAAGGGCAGGGTGTTGAACATGTGTAATATGCATATGTGAGGATTTAAAGACCCTAACCCCTATCATTCTTCGCCATAAGTCATGCACAATTGTTTTATCATTTCTTGCCTTTCTTTCCTCCACACCTAAAACCGGTAAACCAAATAGTTCGGCAAACTCACGTTTTGTTAAAGTTCTTGGTATGTTGTTGTACCGAAACGTGAGTGTGCTCTCATAGGTGTCCTCCATGTTTTCAGTAAATTCAACCGATGCTAGGAATTCATACATAATTCTTTTGTGGATATTATATGATAAATTGAACAATGTAGTAAGTCATATGTTGTTGCACAATTCTAGCATCATATCATACAACATCAATGCTCTCAATGTTTCATGACAAAGGAATCGGGTTGAATGTACCTCTCGGATGAGTTGGGTGAGAAATTTCTTGTGATGAGCCGTAGAGGTGAATTCGATGCCTTCATACCCGGGAACTTGCGGAATTGGAGCACTTGAGTTGGAGGAAGATGCTCTAGTTCTCTTTGGTGCCATAGTTGCCCTTTTGCTAGAACTTAGTTTAGGAATTTCGGACTTGGCTTGGAGGGTTTAAAAAAATTTCGGATTTTTCGGTTTTGGGTGTTTTTGAGGGTGTGGAGATATAGAGAATGATGGAAAGAACATGAAATTGGGTTTTCTTTGGATTAATTTGAGCAAAAATCGGACCTTGGAGAGTTTGGGTAGGGTTTTCGGATTTTGGGGTTGAGGGGGATTTGATGGTTGTGTTTGGTGTAGAATTGGAGAGGATGATGTGGGGAAGAAGATTATGGTGTTAATTTTGGTTTTTAAAGGAAGAAAAGGGGCGGATTCGAAGCTTGGAGACTCAACAATGGAGGTTTTAGGAATGAGCTCTCAACATTTGGGGAAGAAGATGAAGGTTTGGGGCTGATTTGGGGTTAAAATGCCCGTATACCCGGCCGGGTATTGGTTTTACCCGAATGGGTTTTTCGTTTCTGCTTAAGCAGAGGCAGTTTTGCCCGTTTACCCGGTCGGGTTTTATAGTTTACCCGGCCGGGTTTTTTGCCCAGGCATGAAAAAAAAACATTTTTTTTTTTTTTTTACTCACACACCCTTCTTTAAATTAAAAAAAAAAATGATATAGAAAACATACCTTGCTTGGGTTGCCTCCCAAGAAGCGCTTTATTTAATGTCGCGGCACGACGTTATTTTTATTTTATTTTTCTGTTTTAAGTGGGATCGTGAGCATCCCTCGTTTCATTTTTCTTCCTCGGCCGTTTCCAGTAAGGCCGAATTTTCTTCTTTGTCACCACCTCAAGTGTCGATGGTTTTAACTCGTGCTGAGGTGACTTTTTAAGTTCTCCTTTCAAAACAGATTTTTTTGGCTCAATTTTTATTTCATTAAAATTGAGAATTTTTTTTGTTTCCTCTCCAACAAAAATATTTAGTGTTGGTGGTGGTTCAAAAATATTTAAAGAACAAAGAGATTGATCTTTAATTTGTTTTTCGGTAGAATCAAAGATGTTGAATTCTACTTTTTGATCATTAAATTCTATTGTTAATGAACCACTAGACACGTCAATTTTTGTTTTAGCGGTTTTCAAGAAGGGTCTTCCCAAAAGAATGGGCGTTGTTTGGTTATCATCTCCCATTTCCAGAACATAAAAATCAACAGGGAAAATCAAATTTTCTACTTCTACTAGCACATCTTCTACTACACCCTTCGGGTAAGTATTAGACCGATCTGCTAGTTGAATCACTACACCAGTTTGATGTAGTGGGCCGAGTTGTAAGGATTTATACAAGGAATAAGGAATGACATTTATTGATGCTCCTAAATCCAACAAGGCCTTAGAAAAATTGGTGTCCCCTATTTTGCAAGGAATGGTGAACATGCCCGGGTCGCTACATTTTTTTGGAAGTTTCTTTTGAAAAATGGCCGAGACACGTTCACTAACCTCAACTTTTTGTTTCCCTTCCAGTTTATTTTTCTTTTTCATTGTGCATAGTTCCTTTAAGAACTTTGCATAACGGGGAACACTTTTGATTAGTTTGAAGAGTGGGATGTTTACCTCAGAATCGGCGAAGGTCTCGTAGATGTCCCGATCATTCTTCAGTTTCCTTGTGTTTTTCAATGCCTCAGGGAATGGAGGGAGTGGTTCATATGATGAAAGTGGAGGGAATTTAGTTTTTGTTGGTTCCTCCTCGTTTGGTTGAAAATATTCTCCAGGATCAACCCCATTTTGAGCTTGTTTTTCTTCCTCATGCACCTCTTTTAATGTTGTCTCATCCCTCAACATGATTGCATTAACATGTTGTCTCGGGTTTTGCTCCGTTTGAGATGGGAGTTTACCCGAGTCTTTTGCTTCAAGTCGGCTCACCGCAATTGAGATTTGGCTCATTTGATTTTCCAAGTTTTGGATGCTGGATTTCGTTGTTTCTTGGAATTGAGCCACACTTTGTTGCATCGTTGATATATTGGTGGCAAGTGCTCGGATCATGTCTTCGGTGGACATATTTGAGCCTGAGGTTTGGCCTTGGTGATTTGGGAAAGATTGTTGAAATGGCTGATTTTGTTGTGGTTGAGGGTTCCCATATCTCAAATTCGGGTGATCTCTCCACCCGGGGTTGTAAGTGTTAGAGTGTGGATCGTACCTCTTTTGTTGATGAGATTGAAAACCCAAGGCATTGACTTGCTCTTCTTGGAGATTTGGGCAAGAATCGGTTGGGTGCCCCTGCTGTGTGCATATGCCGCAGACCTTGACCTCTTGGGTTCTAGGATTTAAGAGGAAATCCTTAACCAAAGAAGTCAAGCCGGCCATTTGACTTTCCAAAGATGAAGATGATTCTGCCGCGGCAACTTTACGGATTGAGGACCGCCCGTTGTAATGCCTAGAATTTTCGGCCAACTCCGAGATCAAGTTTGTTGCTTGTGAGGGGGTTTTGTTGACAATGCCACCCCCACAAGCGGCATTCACCATTCTTCTATCATCATCAACAAGACCATCGTAAAAGTAGAGTATGAGGTCTTGCTCGGTGTAGCCATGATAAGGGCAGCTAGCACATAACTTTTTGAACCGTTCCCAATATTCATATAAGGTCTCATCATCTTTTTGATCAATGTTACTTATTTGTTTTTTCAAAGATGATGAGATGGAGGCGGGATAGTACCTTTCTAGGAAGCATTTTTTCATTGCCGCCCATGTCTCTATGCTTCCCGAGGGAAGATAGAATAGCCAATCCTTAGCCGTGTCTTTCAGTGAGAATGGAAAGGCCCTCAGTTTGATCTGTTCTTCAGTGACATCATTTGGTTTCATACTAGTGCAAACTATATGAAACTCCGCAAGATGTTTGTTTGCATCCTCGCCCCTTAGGCCATGAAATGAAGGGAGTAGATGAATGAGGCCTGATTTGAGCTCAAATGTAGCACCTTCATCAAGAGTGGGGAAGGTGATACATAGAGGTTGTTGATTTAAGTTAGGAGCCGTGAGCTCCCTCAATGTTCTTGTTTCTTGAGCCATAGTGATTGACTCTTCGTTCTCGCTAGAATAAGAACTAGCACTTGATGATTCCTCCGAAGAAGTATTCGGAAATAAATTCCTAAACCTCTCGAAGGCTTGTTCTGTTTCGGGGTTTGTTTGGTAGGTGATTTGGTTTATAGATCGGTGTTTAACCATATACTCAAACAAAGCTCAGAAGAATAGAAATCTCTATATTTAGGTAATATTTTTTTTTCTTTTTCTTAAAATAAAATAAAAAGAAAAATAAATTGCCTTTCCCCGGCAACGGCGCCAAATTTGACGTACACTTTGTCGTGAGTGCACTCAAAATAAATTCAATACTAACACTTATACGTAGTATAGGTGAAGTAGAGTTCGTATCCACAGGGAAAGGAATAATTCTCTTTTTATAGAACTAGTAAATAAAAGGGGGGTTTAGGATTGAATGATTTAATTTAATTAAACAGAAAGATGAACAACTTAAATGTGATTTAATTCAAAGATAAAAAGGACTTGGCATTGCTACTTTCCACTTGTTGATATATTTTAGTCGATCATTGTTATATCTATAACTTATCCCCTCTCAAATACTCAATCGAGGAGTATATCCAATTCATCGAGAGTAGTTATTAACAACGACCGTTCATTAATAACCCTTACTATTAGTCAAGTATAGAACACCGCCATATACCGACTTAATAGTAGCATTTAATCTCTTAACTCCTTGATGAAATCAATTGAGATTGATAACCTCAACACAACGGTTTCGGTTTAACCAACAAAATTAATCCCTCTTAAGTTTATTAACCACGACCGTGCATTAATAAACCAAAGTTACTTACTTGTGAAACCATCAACGATTAACCATCGGTTCGTTGATCGTTTCTAGTAGTAATTAATGTCGAGATGTTAACTAATTGTCATCTTAGCAACACTCCCCAACATTAATATAGAGATAGATTAAGGGAAGAATTAATATTCAAGGAAGAAGATTAAATATGAATAATCCTACTATAACTAATGTCAAGATGTTATCTAATTGTCATCTTAGCAACACTCCCCAACATTAATATATAGAGGAAGAAAATAAATACTACTATAACTAATGTCGAGATGTTAACTAATTGTCATCTTAGCAACACTCCCCAACATTAATATATAGATAGATTAAAAGAATAATTAATATTCAAGGGAAGAAGTTAAGAAAATAACTCACAACTTTAATAATCAACAAGCTTCAAGAGCAACACCAAGAAATGGAAGTTTAGCTCCTCATTTGGAGACTAAACATGCTAAAAAAATATAAAAGAAATACTATTCTAAGTTGAGCTTAAGAGTATGGAAGAAGGAGTTATTAAAAGTGAAGGAAAATGGGGTTATTTATAGGTGTTTTCAACACCTAATGCCGGATACCCGGCCGGGTATTTTGACATACCCGACCGGGTATTTACCAAATCAAATATTTTCCCATGTTTTTGTGTCTTCTGCACGTTCTTTGGTCCGAAATCACTTCATACCCGACCGGGTATATGGAATACCCGACCGGGTATTTGCTAGTTTTGCAGCAGTTTCCTTTGTCACTTCATACCCGGCCGGGTAAAGTCCATACCCGACCGGGTTTTGCATAAAACTCAGGTTTTTCCATCCTTCTTGCTTCCAAACCTATCCTAAACTTATATCTCAACTAACTATAACTTACATCGAACAATAAAATACTAAAAATACGATTACAATCAAATGAAAACTAACAACTACAAACTTGCATAATACTAGTGAATAAATATTACAAATGATAATAAAAATGTACACTTAGGCACTAATAACTAGTGCCTATCACTGGGATATGGGTGCTTCTATCTGCTTTTATCAGCTTCTTGGTATTGTTAGGGAAAACACGACCCCGACCTCTTCCAGGATCACAAGCTCAAAATACTCTAATACATTCACTCATACTCTCGCAACACAAAGACTCAATCTAACAATATCATTTTGTATTATATAATTGAAATGTACAAGAGAGGCTATAAAGTGGAGCCTCTTACTCACTCAAGAGTTCTCCTTAAGATTCTTCTCTCTCATCACATTAGGAGGCTCTTACAAGGCTCTCATTCAAGACTCTCTCACTCAAGGAGGCCCTCACAAAGCTCTCACTAGTACAAAAAAGACTTTTTACATCACCTTATCTACATGTGTTATGGTAATAACCCATGTGAAATAGTGACACGGGGTCATTTTTACAATTTTTTAAAAAAAGTCACATGAGTCGTTAATATATCCGATCTCAAACGTGAAACGGGGGTTATATTTTAAAATTTCATTAAATATGTTACATTGGTCGTGTGTGCAACCGATGTCATAAAGAAAACGGGGTCAAATTTTTAAATAAGAAAACTTATATTGACATCGGTTAACACCGATTTAAAAAAGCAGCGAAAAAAATAAATATTTTGTACGAAGTATAACCTTAATCCAGCGACATACGCCTCCTCAAACCCTCAAAGGCTCAAACCTAGCCAAAATAATTCACCAGTAGAGCAGCGACGCGGACGGCAACGCAGCGACCATCGACAAGCAACCTTGGACGGCCAACGACCAGCGACGGACCCGGCGACCGCATCGCACCTGGCGACCACAGCCAGACCCGCCAATCGCAGACGGAACCGGCGACGCACCAGTTGGAGAAGAGACTTAGAGACCAGCCGCGACTATGGCCTAAGGTTGCCGCAGCTCCAGCGCCCAGTGCAGGTCGGACGCCGCCAAGGATTTCCTGCCAGAACAGTTTGAGCTAGTCACCTTAATTCTTGTAAGTTTACAAATTTAAAACATTATACTACACAACAATCTTTCTTAGTCAATTTTCCTAGCCCTTTGTTCTGTGTGGGTGAGCACATATCTCAATCCCAGTTCCAGCAATATAATGGTCTTTTTTGTTGAGAATGTAATGTTTTTTTGTCACAGCTTGTTTACAAATGGAAGAAGATGAAAACTGTATTATATGTGTGTGCTTACTCTCTGGCTTTGTGCAATCCGAATATACAAGTTGAAATGGTTAGAATCTACTTAGAATCTTTGGGTGTTTAGAAGCTTTAAGAAGGAGAATCTACTTCCTTTAGTGCGGGGATAATTTACCTGTATCAAGAAATTACTGTAATTTAGAGAGCTAGCTAAAAAGTGGGAGAAAATGTGATTTTTTTGTTCTGTGCAGGATTAGTGCTTGTTACTGGATTACAGTTTGATTACTTTAACCAATTAGCTAGTTCAATCCAAACCTTATTGGCCATATCATTTCTTTTTAATTTTTTGAAGTATTATGTCATCAATAATAATAATGTTAATCTGATTTTATCCTTTTCATATATTAAACATGAACTAATCAGTTAACTAAACAAGTGCAGCTTTTAGTTTTATATTACGTACAATTTTGAGCTACAACATTATTTATTAAGCATGAACTCATAAGTTAACTAAACAATTCATAATAACAGATCCATTCCTTTTTGTTTTGCTTGTATTTGCTTAGAAACCCGACCATCGCCGTCCCACGATTATCCAAAAACCTCTGCGACTGTTGTCCCATGGTTGGCCAGTAGTTTGGTCAGAAATCCAACCACCGCCGACTAGTACATTAAGTGGGTTTAAAATCTGCGAATGACCAACACCAGCGGCGAACAAGCATTCATCGTGCTGGTTTTTAAGAAGGTATGCTTATTAATAAGCAGAACATTGCTCGTTTTTTCCTGTATAGTAATGTAAAGTGTGAAAATATGTACATTGTCTTGATTTCTTTTAGGTAGCAATGCTTGGAAATATAGCACTACTACATCTTCCAAGGAGAGACTGATGAAACGAGAAGGGATAGAAAATATGTTGGCCAATGAAAATGACCTAACGTCTGAGTGTGAAATTGCTGAGGTTCGGGAACAATTCAATGCTGCAAAACAGAGATTCCTGAATATATGACGTGCACTTTGTCGTGAGTGCACTCAAAGTAATTTCAACACTAACACTTATACGTAGTATAGATGAAGTAGAGTTCGTATCCACAGGGAAAGGAATAACTTTCTTTTTATATAAATAGTAGATAAAGGGGGGTTTTGATTGTTGAGTGATTTGATTAAATTTAAACACGAAGATGAACGAGTTATATGGGATTAAATTCAATAATAAAAGGGACTTGGTCTTGCTACTTTCCACTTGTTGATATATTTTAGTCGATCATTGTTATATCTATAACTTATCCCCTCTCGAATACTCAATCGCGGAGTATAACCAGTTCATCGAGGGTAGTTATTAACAACGACCGTTCATTAATAACCCTTACTATTAATCAAATATAGAACAACGCCGTATACCGATGTAATAGTAGCATTTAATCTTTTTAACTCCTTGATGAAATCAATTGAGATTGATAACCTCAACGCACCGGTTTTGGTTTAACCAACAAAATTGATCCCTCTTAAGTTTATTAACCACGACCGTGCATTAACAAACCGAAGTTACTTACTTGTGAAACCTTCAATGTTTAACCATCGGTTCATTGAACGTTTCTAGTAATAATCAATGTTGGAACGTTAACTAATCGTCACTTAGTCACCCTCCAACAATGATATAGAATGAGATTAAGGGAAGAATTAATAATCAAGAGGAGAAAGTAAGAAAATAACTCACAACTTTAATAATCAATCAAGCTTCAAGAGCAAAACCAAGAAATGGAAGTTTAGCTCCTCATTTGGAGACTAAACATGCTAAAAGAAATATAGAGAAATGCTATTCTAGACTGAGCTTAAGAGTATATAGGAATTGGTGTCCTAAAAGTGAAGGAAAGGAGGTGTATTTATAGGCTTTTTGAGGTGCAGGTCGAGTACTCGATCGAGTATATATACATACTCGATCGAGTATGTGTAGAACATCGAATTCGCCCTATACTCGATCAATACTCGGGTAGTTTTTATAGCTATACCCGATCGAGTATATAAGTATACCCGATCGGGTATAGACACTCGAACGTGGGAAAATCTTCTCCTGCATGTTCCTTTGTTTTCGGATCCGATCCGATTTGAAATGTCAACCAGATACCCGATCGAGTATATGTATATACTCGACCGAGTATAGACCAATAATCAGGATTTTTCCTTCTTTTTGTCTTGTACTCTTGCACCTTCCTTCACCATTGATCATTTGATTGATCTTGGACCTGTTTAGGCTCAGAATAAACCTAATCTAAACAAATTACAAGAATTTAACAAACTAAACTATTACACCGAAAGTGTGTAATTTCCGAAATATTAAACAATCAAAACTAACTAAAAGCGTAAATAAGCATACGGAAATTACAAACGTATCAACTCCCCCACACTTAGTTCTTTACTCGTCCTCGAGTAAAGTCAAATGTTCAAACAGTTTAAGACCATTCCATGAGTTCAAGAAAGAAATGAACTAAGATCACCAAGAAAAAATGATTTTACAAACAACTTTCTTTCTTGGGTTTTATGATCTTCTATGCTCCATCTTCTTGCCTCTTCTTCTTTGCCTTCTCTTCTTTTCTCCTCAAGAGATCAAATGAGTTCCTGCACATAACAAATATTTCTCTCATATCTCTCATTTTGCCTAGGAGCCTTTTCAGGTTTTCATCCTAGCATCTCTTTTTGTTTTTCCATCCTCACTAACTCACTCATTTTTTTATAAGCCATTTTTTTGCTTAGATTGCCCATTTTTGGGTTTTCAACCTAACTAGCATTTTAATTCTTTTATCCATTTTTCTCTTCTTTTTTTTTTTTTTGTTTACAAAGGGTAAAAGAAATTCATGCATAGTAAAAGGTAGAAAATGAAATTACATACCATGAGTAATCTCCTCCCCCACACTTAGTTGAAGCACTGTCCCTAGTGCCCGCCTTCTCCGCCGTAGAAACCGCCTCCAAAGCCTCCTCCAAAGCTCCCATCGCCCATGTGGGTGTCGCCGCCATCATCCCCTCCATCAAAACCTCCACCCCCGGAGCTAGATCCTCCGAAATTGCCCCATTGAGTGGGGTCATACCAAGAGGGGGGTGGTGGTGGTTGAGCCATGGTGTGGAATTGGCCTTGATGAGCCATGTAGGAATACATAGGTCCATAGAACCTACATTGATCTTCTTCATACCTTCGGTTATCTTCGGCCCGTTGCTCCTCTAGTCTTTGAAATCCCGCCCTTTGTTCCTCCCGGTATTTACCAACTTCATTGGTAACTCTATTGAATCCGTCAAGCAGTTGTTGGAAGTAAGCGGGAGGTGGGGAAGCTTGGTTCGGTTCGGGCATGTGGTGATGTGCAACCTCGGGTTCTTGATACTCGGGTTGAGGCTCTTGGTCGGGTTGGTCTTCGGGGAGATCTTGGGCTTGCGGTTCTTGGAGATGTGGTGGAAGGGCGTGAGGGAATAGGTAGTGAGGCTCCTCGAACTCCGGTCTGTAGCGTAGTTTGGGGGTGTCCGGGTTTGGCATTAGGAAGTATTGCACAGGTTGTACGTGTATGACCCAATTGTACATGTTTTTTGGTTGGTATCCAATATAGACCGTGTGGGAGAAAGATGTACATCCCGAGCGTCCTAGCCAACCTATATCCATTAAGCAATAGTCGGGTATAGGGGAGTTATCCGTATATCCGAACCTACTTGCCAAGTGCATTATCACTCCACCCACAACTATTGTCCCTTTTGCTGAGCTTTCTTTCTTTAAATGTGCCCACATGAGATTGCACAGATTAAAGTCCACGTGGCGACGGAATAAGGCCACGGATATCAAACACACGTCCCCGATTCTAGTGTGATGGTTGTTGGGACGGCCAAGCAAACAATTCGCCAAAAATTTTAGGAACAACCGGAGCACGGGGTGTTGGACATGACTAATATACATTTGGGAGGATTTAAAGTTCACTTCCCCGGTCATCTTTGTCCATAGGGAGTGCCCAAAAATGGTGTTATCCGAGATGGTTCTCTCGTAGGGCACCGGGATGCCAAAATGTTCAGCAAACTCGAGTTTCGTGATTGAATAGTTTTGGTTAAATAGACGAAACTCGAGTTTATCATCCCTAAAATCCGTCTCATCACTCTCAAACTTCACCGAACTCAAGAATTCGTAGATAATTCGTTCATTAGAATTGTACTTCATATTGAAAATACGGTCCATATCTAATGCATGAAAGAATTTTCTACAGCTTTTATAGACTCCTAATTCACGTAGAGCATCATGGCATAGAAAACGGGAAGGTTTTACTTGCCTTTGTGTTGTTGCTAGGAGTCTAGTTCGGTGCTCGGCGTCGGCGGGAATGATGTCTTCAAAACCCGGAATAGGTGCTATGGTGCTTGAGCTCTCTCCCTTATTCTTCCTTGGTGCCATTGTTGATGAATTTGAGCTTGAAATCCAAAAATTCGAATGGGGGTAGGGTTTTTTTTGGATTTGTTGGATATTTGGGGAAAAGGGGATTTTTGGGTATAGATATGGAGAGGAGAGTGAGGGGGGTATTTTGGTGGTGAAATGGGATGATTTGGTGAAGGATTGGGTGAGATATGGTAGAGAGAAGGTCCAAAAATGGAGTTTTTGGGGGAGGGTTGTTCGAAGTTGGGGAGAGTTTGGGGAAGATGAAGTGTTTTTGGGGTTAATTTGGTGTTATATCCGCAGGGGTACCCGATCGAGTATCCCTGTATACCCGATCGGGTACCGGAGGCAGGGTTCCAGGAAGGCTGATTTCGGTGTATACTCGACCGAGTATGTACCTATACTCGATCGAGTACAGGAGGCAGGGGGTCAGAGAAGTTGTTTTTGCACCTATACTCGACCGAGTATTGATATGTACTCGATCGGGTATAGGAGGCAGGGGTTATTTGTTTTCATTTTTCCACAAATACTCGATCGAGTATGGGTATGTGCTCGATCGGGCCTCAGAGGCAGGCTTCCGATGGAGTTGATTTTCCAGGCATACTCGACCGGGTATGTTCCAATACTCGATCGAGTATGCCTGTATCTTTGAAAATAGATTTGCACCTCGATCGAGTATGGGAACCGGGTCCCTTTTTTTTTACCCATACCCGACCGAGTATTGATATAGTACTCGATCGGGCATGTACCCAGATACACTTTTTGCTCATTTTTTTATTTTTTTTATTTTTTGAAACACACACATAATGAAATAAGCTGACAAGAAAACATACCTTGCTTGGGTTGCCTCCCAAGAAGCGCTTTGTTTAACGTCGTGGCTCGACGATATCTTCGTTTCCCTTTCATTCATAGACCGGTTCAGAAAGGTCTATGATCTCCACGTTCTTGGGTTGAAAACCTTCAAAGAAGGGTTTTAGTCTTTGTCCGTTCACTTTGAGTACTTCTCCCGTCTCCGGGTCTTCAATTTCCACCGCTCCGTGTGGATGGATTTTGACCACTTTGTATGGTCCGGCCCAACGGGATCTCAACTTTCCCGGAAATAGACGAAGGCGTGATTGGAATAGGAGGACTTTGTCATCAAGTTTGAAATCCTTCCTTATGATCATTTTATCATGCCACTCCTTCGTCTTTCTTTTGTAAATCTCCGCATTGTCATAAGAATCCAGGCGGAGTTCTTCCAATTCTTGTAATTGGAGCTTCCTGTGTATACCGGCCTCGTCAAGATTGAGGTTGAATTCTTTTACTGCCCAATATGACTTGTGTTCAAGCTCTACGGGAAGGTGACAAGCTTTTCCGAACACAAGTCTATAAGGTGACATACCGATTGGGGTTTTGTAGGCGGTTCGGTATGCCCAAAGTGCATCATCAATGCGAATACTCCAATCCTTCCTGTTTGGATTCACTGTTTTCTGGAGTATAGATTTTAACTCCCTATTTGAGGTCTCCGCTTGGCCATTAGTTTGAGGGTGGTAAGCAGTGGAGATCTTGTGAGTCACACCATATTTCTTCAGTAGGGATCCCACAATTTTATTACAAAAATGTGTGCCTCGGTCGCTTATTAAAATTCGAGGGACCCCGAACCTTGAAAATATGTGAGACTTGAGAAAGTTTGCTACCACCTTGGCATCATCGGTTTTTGTTGCTTTTGCCTCCACCCATTTGGAGACGTAATCTACCGCAAGTAGGATGTAGATGTTACCTTGAGAGTTTGGAAAAGGCCCCATGAAGTCGATACCCCATGCATCAAAAATCTCACAGAAAAGCATGGGGTTTTGTGGCATTTCGTTCCTCCTTGAGATGTTGCCCATCCTTTGGCAATTGTCACAAGCCCGACAAAAACCATTCGCATCACGAAAAAGACTTGGCCACCAAAATCCGCTTTCGAGAATTTTCATTGCAGTCCGTTTCGGGCCAAAATGTCCTCCACAAGCATAAGAATGGCAAAACTCTATGATGTGAGCTATCTCATATTCGGGGATACATCTTCGGATTATTTAATCCTTACAATGTTTCCACAAATATGGGTCATCCCACACATAGAGTCTTGAGTCCATTTTTAATTTTTCTTTTTGTGATTTTGAGAATTGTGGAGGAAATTTGCCGGAAACAAGAAAATTTACTATGTTGGCGTACCATGGTTGTGTGACTTTGATGGCGAAAAGGGTCTCGTCTGGGAATTCACCCTTGATGAGATTTGAGTGAAGGTCTTCAATGTCTTTGTGAGGAATGAGGCGGCTTAAGTGATCGGCCACCAAGTTCTCCGCTCCTTTCTTGTCTTTTATCTCCAAGTCAAACTCACTTAATAGAAGGACCCATCGAATGAGTCTTGGTTTGGCCTCCTTCTTTGTCATGAGGAATCGTAGAGCGGCATGATCGGTGTAAACAATAACTTTCGTTCCAAGAAGGTAGGAACGAAACTTCTCTAAGGCAAAGATTACTGCTAGCATTTCCTTCTCGGTGGTGGAGTAGTTCTTTTGAGCTTCATTTAAAGTCGATGAGGCATAGTAGATTACATGAGAAGCCCTCCCGACTTTTTGGCCTAAAACAGCCCCCACAGCATAATCACTTGCGTCGCACATGATCTCAAAAGGAAGAGACCAATCGGGAGCTTGTATGATAGGGGCGGTTACCAACCTTTCTTTCAATGTGTCAAAAGCCTCCTTGCATTCGGCATTGAGATCAAATTCCACCTCCTTTTGCAAGAGTTTGCATAGGGGAGATGAAATTTTAGAGAAGTCTTTTATGAACCTTCTATAGAATCCGGCATGTCCAAGGAAAGATCGAATATCCCGTACATTTGTTGGGTACGGGAGTGTTTGGATGACATCAATCTTGGCTTTGTCTACTTCAATGCCTTTTGAGGAGATCACATGTCCAAGAACAATCCCTTGTTCTACCATAAAGTGGCATTTTTCAGAATTTAGGACAAGGTTGGATTCAATACAACTTTTGAGCACAAGAGTAAGATGGTAGAGGCAGGTGTCAAAGGAGTCCCCATGAATTGTGAAATCATCCATAAAGACCTCCATGAACACCTCCACAAATTCGGAGAAGATGCTCATCATACACCTTTGAAAGGTGCCCGGTGCGTTGCATAATCCAAAGGGCATTCGTCGGTAGGCAAAAGTGCCAAAAGGACATGTGAAGGTTGTTTTCTCTTGGTCCTCCGGGGCTATTGGTATTTGAAAATACCCGGAGTAACCATCAAGAAAACAATAGAACTTGTGCCCCGCTAGTCTTTCTAGCATTTGATCAATGAAGGGTAGTGGAAAAAAGTCTTTTCGAGTTACCGAATTGAGTCTTCGGTAGTCAATGCAAACTCGCCACCCGTTTTGGACTCGGGTGGGCACCATTTCGCCTTCTTTGTTTTCAATGACCGTCACTCCGGTCTTCTTTGGCACCACTTGTGTTGGGCTTACCCATTGGCTATCGGAAATGGGAAATATGATTCCCATTTGGAGTAACTTGATCACTTCTTTTTTCACCACCTCCATCATGGGTGGGTTCAATCTTCTTTGCGGTTGCCTCACCGCCTTGGCCTCATCTTCGAGTAGGATCCGGTGCATGCATGTGGATGGACTAATGCCTTTGATGTCGGCGATAGACCATCCAATGGCCAACTTGTATTCCTTGAGGACCGCAATCAATCTTTCCTCTTGTTCTTGGGCTAAGGAGTTTGAGATAATCACCGGTAGAGTGTGATTTTCGCCCAAGAACACATGCTTCAAATTTTCAGGGAGTGGTTTTAATTCCACCTCCGGTGCCTGCAAAACAGATGGTAGCGGCTTCTCGCTCGGAATGGTTAGTGGGAGGGCTTTAGAGCCCGGTGGCAAAAGTGGGAGTTGATTTAACTCCGCCACCATCATCTTCATGTTGTTTGACATAGAGTATTCCATAGTGAAATTCTCTACGTTGTTCTCAATTGAGCTTAGCAATTCGTCTTTCCCCTCGACTTCAAACACATCTTGGACCCAAGTGTCACAAGTGTCAATGGCAAAAAGAGAGTGGTTATCGGTGGGGTATTTCATGGAGTCATAGATATTAAATTCAACTTTCTCACCATCAAACTCCATAGTTAATACTCCACTAAAAACGTCTATTTTTGCCTTAGCCGTCTTTAAAAAGGGTCTTCCTAGTAAAATCGGGACTGCATTTTTATCGTTCTCCATTTCGAGAACGTAAAAATCAGCGGGAAAGATTAAATTATCCACCATGACGAGTACATCCTCTACTACACCTTTTGGGTAAGCATTGGATCTATCGGCAAGTTGGATAACAACCCCCGTTTCATGTAGAGGTCCTAGTTCTAGGGACTTATATAGAGAGTATGGAATGACATTAATTGATGCACCCAAATCTAACATAGCCCTAGAAAAACTAGAATTTCCCAGCTTACATGGTATAGTGAACATTCCCGGGTCACTATACTTTTTAGGAAGTTTCTTTTGGAAAACGGCTGAAACTCTTTCACTAACTTGGATTTTATGCTTGCCATTTAGTTTGTGTTTCCTTTTAATAGTGCAAAGTTCTTTTAAAAACTTAGCAAATCTAGGAACGCCTTTAATTAAGTTGAGAAGAGGGATATTTACCTCACATTTACTGAAGGTCTCATAGATATCTTTGTCATTGTTGTATTTGCGGTTGTCCTTGAGAGCCTCCGGGAAAGGTGGTACCGGCTCGTATGAGTTGAGCGGTGGAAACTTTCTTTGAGGTGTGACTTCCTCCTCCTTCTCCTCTTCATTTTGAGGATTTGTGCTTGGCACCAAGATATCCTCCTCTTCTTCCCCAACATGGCTCTTTGCTTTTGCTTTAGCCATAACCAACTCTTTGCCACTTCTCAAAGTGACCGCGTGAGCTTGTTGCCTTGGATTCGGCTCAGTTTGAGATGGGAGTTTTGCCGAATCCTTAGCTTCAAGCCTACTTACGGCATTTGAGATTTGACTCATTTGGTTTTCCAAATTGTGGATGCTTGATTTTGTTGTTTCTTGGAATTGGGTCACACTTTGTTGCATCGTAGCCATGTTCATGGCAAGTGATCGAATCATGTCTTCGGTGGACATGCTCGAGTTCGATGTTTGACCTTGTTGCTTATATTGTTGAGGGGGAGGGTTTGATTGTTGAGGAGGTTGAGAGTTTCCGTACCTTAAGTTGGGATGATCCCTCCACCCCGGATTGTAAGTGTTGCCGTGAGGATCATATCTTCTTTGACCTTGGAAACCCAAAGCATTGACTTGCTCGGGGTTCTCCTCTTGTAATGTTGGGCAAGAATCAGTGGGATGCCCTTGTGTTGAGCATATGCCGCAGGCCTTGACTTCTTGGGTTTTTGGACTCAAAAGAAAATCTTTGACCAAAGAAGTCAAGCCGGCCACTTGACTTTCCAACGAATTGTTGGATTCCGCTGCCATAACTCTTTTTGATGATGACCTCCCATTATAATGCCTCGAGTTTTCGGCCAACTCGGAGATGAGGTCCCTTGCTTGAGAAGGGGTTTTGTTGACAATACCCCCTCCACATGCCGCATTCACCATGCGTCTATCTTGATCAACAAGCCCATCATAGAAGTAGAGGATGAGATCTTGTTCCGAATATCCATGATATGGGCAGCTAGCGCATAATTTCTTAAAGCGCTCCCAATATTCGTACAAGGTCTCATCATCGGCTTGCTCA
Source organism: Cuscuta epithymum (assembly GCA_945859915.1). Lineage (NCBI taxonomy): Eukaryota > Viridiplantae > Streptophyta > Magnoliopsida > Solanales > Convolvulaceae > Cuscuta > Cuscuta epithymum. The sequence goes on along the minus strand of CAMAPF010000133.1, from coordinate 2,025,522 downwards.
ATGTTGCTGATTTGCTTTTTGAGACTTGAAGAGATAGATGCGGGATAATACCTGTCGAGAAAGCTCTTTTTCATTTGAGCCCATGTATTGATGCTACCCGAGGGAAGATAGAAAAGCCAGTCCTTGGCGGTGTCTTTTAGAGAGAAAGGGAAGGCTCTCAGCTTGATTTGCTCTTCGGACACGCCATTGGGGCACATGCTTGTGCACACAATATGAAACTCCGACAGATGTTTGTTCGGATCTTCCCCCCGTAGGCCATGGAAAGATGGGAGTAGATGGATGAGCCCAGATTTTAGCTCGAATGTGACCCCCGTATCAAGAGTTGGGAAAGTGATACAAAGGGGTTGTTGATTTAGATTCGGAGCCGTGAGCTCCCTTAATGTTCTCGTTTCATGAGCCATGGTGATTGGCTCTTCGGTTTCACTAGATTGAGAACTAGTGCTTGATGATTCTCCCGAGTCGGAGTTTGAAAATTTGTTTTTCAACCGCTCGAGAGTTCGTTCTATTTCGGGGTTTGAGTGGTATGTGATTTCGTTCAGTGAACGATATTTTACCATGTACTACAAAGCTCAGCAGAAATAGAAATCTTTATACTTTGAACCATATATATATATTTTTTTTTGATTTTTCTTGAAATAAAATAAAAAGAAAAATAATTGCCTTTCCCCGGCAACGGCGCCAAATTTGACGTGCACTTTGTCGTGAGTGCACTCAAAGTAATTTCAACACTAACACTTATACGTAGTATAGATGAAGTAGAGTTCGTATCCACAGGGAAAGGAATAACTTTCTTTTTATATAAATAGTAGATAAAGGGGGGTTTTGATTGTTGAGTGATTTGATTAAATTTAAACACGAAGATGAACGAGTTATATGGGATTAAATTCAAGAATAAAAGGGACTTGGTCTTGCTACTTTCCACTTGTTGATATATTTTAGTCGATCATTGTTATATCTATAACTTATCCCCTCTCGAATACTCAATCGCGGAGTATAACCAGTTCATCGAGGGTAGTTATTAACAACGACCGTTCATTAATAACCCTTACTATTAATCAAATATAGAACAACGCCGTATACCGATGTAATAGTAGCATTTAATCTTTTTAACTCCTTGATGAAATCAATTGAGATTGATAACCTCAACGCACCGGTTTTGGTTTAACCAACAAAATTGATCCCTCTTAAGTTTATTAACCACGACCGTGCATTAACAAACCGAAGTTACTTACTTGTGAAACCTTCAATGTTTAACCATCGGTTCATTGAACGTTTCTAGTAATAATCAATGTTGGAACGTTAACTAATCGTCACTTAGTCACCCTCCAACAATGATATAGAATGAGATTAAGGGAAGAATTAATAATCAAGAGGAGAAAGTAAGAAAATAACTCACAACTTTAATAATCAATCAAGCTTCAAGAGCAAAACCAAGAAATGGAAGTTTAGCTCCTCATTTGGAGACTAAACATGCTAAAAGAAATATAGAGAAATGCTATTCTAGACTGAGCTTAAGAGTATATAGGAATTGGTGTCCTAAAAGTGAAGGAAAGGAGGTGTATTTATAGGCTTTTTGAGGTGCAGGTCGAGTACTCGATCGAGTATATATACATACTCGATCGAGTATGTGTAGAACATCGAATTCGCCCTATACTCGATCAATACTCGGGTAGTTTTTATAGCTATACCCGATGGAGTATATAAGTATACCCGATCGGGTATAGACACTCGAACGTGGGAAAATCTTCTCCTGCATGTTCCTTTGTTTTCGGATCCGATCCGATTTGAAATGTCAACCAGATACCCGATCGAGTATATGTATATACTCGACCGAGTATAGACCAATAATCAGGATTTTTCCTTCTTTTTGTCTTGTACTCTTGCACCTTCCTTCACCATTGATCATTTGATTGATCTTGGACCTGTTTAGGCTCAGAATAAACCTAATCTAAACAAATTACAAGAATTTAACAAACTAAACTATTACACCGAAAGTGTGTAATTTCCGAAATATTAAACAATCAAAACTAACTAAAAGCGTAAATAAGCATACGGAAATTACAAACGTATCAATATACCAGATGCTTTAAACAATATGTTTAAAATGAAACCCAAAGGTCTTTTCTTTTTTCTTTTTTTAGTTTTTATCCCATGTTTTCTGTTGTAGTTGAGGATTACACTCATAATCTCTGTCTTTATGCAATTATTATAGGAAGATACATGAATAAGAACTTGCAACTAGATATTATCGAAGTGTATAGATTTGATTATGATTATACATTGGCAAATTATTCATCTAAATTGCAGATGTTAATATATGACCTAGCAAAGCACCATCTTGTTAATGAGATCAACTTTGACATGGATTTGGTTCTAGTGGGATGCCTGCACTGGGCAATGGTTCTTCATATAAACTGTAATGCATTCTTAGGAAGTTTTTTATCCTGACATTTCCCCCCTTCAATTTTTTTCTTTTTTTGCAGGCGTGCCTTATTGCTGAATCGGAATTTGATGTTGCTTAAGTCTATGAATATGTTAACTGAGCTATACAAGCATGTTCACAAAAGCCACTTGATACATAAAGGAATTGTGTCTGATTCCAAGAAGTATTTTGTGAAGAATGTAAGTGAAGTAGTATACCTTCTTTAACTCTTGCTTCTTGAAGCCAATTGTATTACGGATCTCTTGACTTTCTTTTCCCAAATATTATGAACATGTTTGTATATGTTCAACATTATTTTGGAGGTTATTCTTGAACTTAATGACAAGGTATACTAAGATGGTGTATTTAATTTATACATCTATTTCACTTTATTTGTTCATTTAATACTTTTTTCATACTTTGAATTGCAGACATCTCTCCAAGAGAAAGATGAAGTGTGGACTCATTGGGCATCATTTTTTCTTGAAATAGCAAATCATATCAAAGACGCTTGATGAAGGGAACTTTTTTAAATGATGATGTTGTTGCTGATAGATTTGGTCTTTGATGTAAAATACTTCTACTGCCTAACGCATTTGGAATATTAGTCAACAATATTGAATGATGGCTTTGACTAAATATTGGAAGTTGAGCTTTTCTTTGAAAGATTCTATCTTTAAAAATTTGTTAAAGTGCAATGTTAATTTGTATTTTCAGATGTGATATGTTTGTTATCATCATTATGGAATGTGTGATTGTGTGAATGATAATTTTAAGAACGGGTATAGGTTTTATAAAAAAAAATCAAAATTTGTCATTGGTGTCTATACCACTGGTTTACAAGCATCGGTTAAAACTGATCTAATTTAGAACTCTTTTCAAGTCGGTTATTATACCACCGATATAGAAACATATAACATCGGGTTTAGCCAATGTAGAATGCAGTGTGATACGACATTTCCCTTAGTTTTAACGTCGGTTTCTTAGATGACCGATGTGGAATCTGTTTTTACATCGGTTCACAAACCGATCTAGATGCACCCGAGTTTTCACATGGTCTGTTTCCACATCGGTTCCACAACCGATGTAGAAAGTCACTTTTAGCTGATGTTAAAACCCTTTTTTGTACTAGTGTCTCTCTAGGCTCTCACAGGAATGAAGAGTGTCACCCCTATTTATACTATTATCTCTAAGACTTCTCAAGAACTTCTATACTTCACTACATTTCTAGATTCTTCCAAGATGTGTCCACACGTTTCTCTAATCTTCTAGAAGGATCTAAAGAACTCCACATTTCTTTAGAATGTTCTAGAGGCTTCCACACGATTCTAGAGAATTCCACACTTCTCTAGAAAACTCCACAATGTTCTAGAATATTGTACACTCTTTCACACGCTTCTAGATAATTCCACATCTATCTAGAAAGCTCCAGAATATTCTAAAACATTCAATGCATTTCTACACACATCTAGAGAATTTTAGACATCTCCGCAATATTCTAGAATTCCCATGAACTTCTCAATTAAGGAGGGAACCCAACAAATCTCTCCCTACCGACTTAATTGAGAAGTAAGTCAAGTAACACTCAACCACCAATAAGAGTCTTACATTTAGACGTAGCAATGTCCACCTCAATGTGAGTCGCTCCCCCTCAAACAAAGTGATGTGAGTTTTCTCGCACTTCAAATGTAGTAATATAGTGGTTGAAGTACTAGTATCGTCTCCACAGGGATGGATAAGAGAAAAATAAGAATTAACTAAATCCAGCAATTAAAAAGAAATAAAAATAAAAGCAATGGTGCGAGATTGATTGATTTGGAAAATTAAATGCAGATTAACGAATAAAAGTAGATTGGGTTCTTCTTAATTAACGACGAAGGGAACATAGATTGATTCCGGAGTAACCAGATTTATGGCAGATCAGGCTTAATTACATGAAACTAATTTAATTGAGCCTAACTAATTATTACTAAGTTCTTACTGCTCTCGCGACGTAGATTACAATAATTTAGGGGGTCAAACTGATCTCTCATGCAACAGGTTCCTAAATTACTGTCAAGACGAGCGAGCTTACGGTCCCTTAATCGCTACTAATCTCTTATCGAACGATTAAGTGTGTGTGAATGTGTCCTATAATAAACTAGATCTCTCTTAATTTATTATACAAGCAATTGTAATTCTAGCGGCCGTTCTAGGTTACAAGATATATCAATTAAATTATTCAAACACAAATTAAATGACATTCATGCAATTAAACCATCAAGAAACTAGCTGATGTGAGTTTTATCGCACTTAAAAATATAGTAGAATAGTGGTGAAAGTACGAGAATCATCTCCACATGGACGGACAAAGGGGAAATAAGAATTAACTAAATTAAGCGAATAAAAAGAAATAAAATAAAAGCAATTGTGCAAGATTGGTGGTTTGGAAAATTAAATTGCAACTAAACGATTAAAAAAAATTGGTTTCTTTCTATTTAACGACGAATGGAACATGGATTGATTCTGGGGTAACCAGATTTCAGGCAGATCAGGCTTAATTACATGAAATTGATTTAATTGAGCCTAGCTAATCATTACTAAGTTCTAACCGCTCTTGCGGCGTAGAATACAATAATTTAGGGGACCAGGCTGATCTCTAATGCGACAGGTTCCTAAATTATTGCCAAGACGAGCGAGCTTACGGCCCCTTAATCGCTACTAATCTCTTAGCGAACGATTAAGTGTGTGTGAATGTGTCTTAGAATAAACTAGATATCTATCAATTTATTCTACAAACAATTGTAATTCTAGCGCGCATTCTAGATTACAAGAGATAGCAATTAAATTATTCAGACACAAATTAAACGGCATTCATGCAATTAATCCATCAAGAAACTAGCCATACATCATGATCAACCCCTTCATCAATTCCAAATCCCTAATTAAATCTACTCACAATTCATAATTGATAAATCAATAGAATTGGGATGAATATAAATAATTGTCATTAATCAAAAAAGATTGAACTTACAAATAATCCCATGATCTTAAAGAATAATGTGTAAAAACAACGTAAACCTCGTCTCTAGGCCTCTCTATGAAGTACGTAACCCCAAAACAGGAGAATGTAGGCCTTATTTATAGAAAACAGATGAAATTTGATTTGAAATAGGATTTCTGAGGTCAGGCACGGCGTGAGGCACGACCGTGCCTGCGACCGTGCGTGTGGAGTAAAACGCGAATCTCGCTTCCTTGCACGGAGCGCCTCCTTGCCATACACGACCGTGCATGGGTTCCATTAGCTCAGGGTCATGCTCTTCTTCAGGCACGGCGTGCCTGAAGCTAGACATGACCGTGCCTGGCTCTGTTTCTTCGTTGGCTTCACTTCTGGGCACGCACAGTGTGCCTAACGCCAGGCACGACCGTGTGCATCCCTTTCTTCATCTTTTCTCTTTGTTTCTTGCTCCAAATGTCCCCAGATACCCCGTGATCGATCCAAAGGTCTTTTCTTCATCAAATCTTCATAGCAAACCTCCCGGAGACCTCCAAAACTCTCAAATATTTCTCGAATGCTCTTCAACTCTTCTTGATTGCTTCTCAAGCGTCAGTGCCGAACTCTAATTTCCTGATTTTGAATCCAAACAACACAAAACTCAAACCAACGCCCGGTAAACATAACTTGAGCCAAAATTATGACTTTAACACCTTAAAGCTAGGAAAACCATCAAAAGCCGATCCCAACACGCATCAAATGCGTGTTGTAATAGGAACTTATCACTAGTCATACATCATGATTAACCCCTTCATCAATCCCAAATCTCTAATTAAACTACTCACAACTCGTAATTGATAAATCAACAGAATTGGGATGAATAGAAATAATTTTCATTAATTAAAAAGATGGAACTTACAAATAATCCCAGGGGCTTGAACAAAATATCGGACAACAACATAAAAACTCGTCCCTATGCCTCTCTCAAAATTCTTTACCCCCAAAATAAGATTATGAAGGCCTTATTTATAGAAAACATCTGAATTCGGGCGAAACTGGGATATCCGGAGGCAGGCACGGTGTCAGGCATGATCGTGCCTCCCTCCGCGCATGCGGAGGAGTCCCACGTCTCAATTCCAGGCACGGTCGTGCCTCCCGGAAGGCACGATCGTGCCTGGCCTCCAGTAGCTGCCAGGTCCGTTCTTCTACAGGCACGATATGTCTGTCTGTTGGGCACGACCGAGCCTGGCTTATGTCTTACGAATTTGACAATGCTTCCTTTATGAAAGTTGTAGCTAATGAAGTCCTCTATCCACCACAACTTGAATAATTGTATGTGAATCTTCCAATCAAAAGATATGAATAAAATGGTGGAAGGTCACATTCAAAAATCGCAACAGCGATCATCTGACTGCTTCATCTGTTTTCACCTTGTTCCTCTCAAATTCTCGGAATGGTGTTTTCATATGATTTCTGGCTCTTGAAGTTGGATTTCATAAGGAACTTGAATCGTGTCCATTGCGTGAAAGGCTGTCAGAACGTCATCCTGATCGCCGTTTTCAAGCTCTATTCGTCTTCTTTTGATCTCGTACCCAATTCTAGACCTCTTTTGTCATCAAATCTTCATTGTAAACCTCCCGGTGACCTCCAAAGCTCTCAATTTACTCTTGAATGCTTCTCAACTAGTCCCGATTGCTTCTCAAGTGCCGGTGCCAGGCTCAAATTCCCTGATTTTGACTCCAACAATACAAAACTCGAACCAACACCCGGTATAATATGACTTGAGCTAAAATGAGGACTTATGACGCCATAAAGCTAGGAAAAACTTCAAAATATGATCTCAACACGCATCAAATGCGTGTCAAAATACGAACTTATCACAAAGCTTGCATCACACCATACGAGCAGCCATCAAGGAATGGTCATGATCTCCTTTGCAACACGAAATGATCCACCAAACTATCTTGTACCACCGTTATCTGCTAACGGGACACGCCGCCTGATTACCTCAATATCAGGAAGACTTTCGATACAACGCACCAATAGTAGATCAAATCGCAAGACCAAACCCTGTACACGATGTTCTCCAGAAGATTTCCTATCCACTAACACTTGACCCGCAATTCATCTTGTACCGCCGTTGTTTACCAATGGGGCACGCCGCCTGATCACCACAATATCAGGAAGACTTTCGATACAATGCACCACTATTAGACCAAGAAATGAGACCAGACTGAGAACCACCCCCACAATGCATCTCATCACTATGGTCCATATATGTATGACCTAAGCTCTGAAGTCAAGTCCAACATCTCATCAAAGAGAATGATCTCGAATGCCTCTGACAACACTGCTACCATCACGGTAAGACGAGATCTATCCCCACGACGAACTCTACCCGTTACTCTACCTCCAAGAACCTCGGCTCTGATACCACTGTTGGGGAAAACACAACCCCCGACCTCTTCCAGGATCACAAGTTCAAAGGACTCTTATACATTCACTCATACTCTCGCAACACAAAGACTCAATTTAACAATATCACTTTGTATTACACAATTGAAATGTACAAGAGAGACTATAAATGGGAGCCTCTTACTCACTCAAGAGCTCTCCTTAAGACACTTCTCTCTCATCATTTAAGGAGCCTCTTACAAGGCTCTCATTCAATCCTCTCTCACTCAAGGAGACCATCACAAAGTTCTCTCTAGGCTCTAACAGGAATGAAGAGTGTCACCCCTATTTATACTATTCTCTCTAAGACTTCTTTAGAACTTTTATACATCACTACATTCTAGATTCTTCCAAGAAGTGTCCACAAGCTTCTCTAATCTTCTAGAAGGATCTTGAGAACTCCACATTTCTTTAGAATGTTCTAGAGGCTTGCACACGATTCAAGAGAATTCCACACTTCTCTAGAAAACTCCACAATGTTTTAGAATATTCTACACTCTTCCACACACTTCTAGATAATTCCACGTCTATCTAGGAAGCTCCGGAATATTTTAGAACATTCAATGCATTTCTACACACATCTAGAGAATTTTAGACATCTCCGCAATATTCAAGAATTACCATGAACTTCTCAATTAAGGAGGGAACCCAACGGGTATTTTTGTAAATACTACAAACTTTGTGTATAGTTATTAGGTTAAATATTTCACTTAAACCCACTCATGGCATGCCAGACCTTGCTTTCTCATGGCAGGTTTTTGTTCCCCACCGCAATGCCCCATCCTCATGGTGTAATATACAGAGTATATATATATATAATACTAGTCCTCCGTCCCATTAGAAGGTTTCCACTTTCCTTTTTTGGATGTTCCATATAAAGGTTCTCATTTCCATTTTAGGAAACAATTAAAAATCTTAAGTGACAAATTAATCATTAAATATTAAAAATAATATATTTATAACATCACAGTTATCAATATTAACTACTCCGTACATTATTATATGTACCTATTAAAATTATTTCTCAAAATATACTCGAAATACTTTATTTAATTATTGTCTAAATAACCATGTCATTTTGCTATGTGAACCTTCCAACGAGACGGAGGTAGTATAATATACTCAGTAATATATAGCAAATTGTCCAAGCTGCGCACCTCTGCGATCTCCAAGCTGTGCATCTCTTCTATTCCATGAACCCAAACCAGCTTTCCGACCTCCAACAATATTGTAGAAATTAAAAAAGGGTTTTTTACGAGAATATTACTAAAATAAAACTTATTTACATAAATATGACTATTCATTACTACAACGTAGTGCTGTGGTAACTAAAGTTCAAAACTTGAACATGAATTACTATGATTTCATTACTACTCTAGTAATGAATCATGTTTTTGTAAACCATCTTTATTTTGGTCATATTTATGTAATTATTTCATTAAAAAATCTACTTCCAAATCCAGGTTTTTATGCTTAATTTTCGGACTTCTTTTTTGGGAGCAGTTTTCTTGTTCGTAGAGTGGAAGATGCTCAAATGGATTGTACGAGAAAGAGAAGGGACAAGCAGCTTTCCTTTTGCCATTAATTTTTTTATTTGAATTTTTTATTTAATTTGGAATGGGCGTTTTTGTATTTTGATTATATACCACATCAATGATTTCAAGTTATTTTGTTATCTTTGCGAAATACTATCTTTGTAAAAGGTGAAATCTATAGTATAATGGTTTGCAGAGATAAGAAAATAACTTAGAATAGTATGTCATCAACCGATCAGAGACCACTGATTAAAGATGAGGTGCAAAGGTTGGATTATTCCTGAATAACGAAAAGGTGATACTATTGTAAGAAAACTGTTAAAAGGTTGAATTATACTAGTAGTTTCCATTTCCCCTATATTAAATGAGTGCATAAATTTCGTTTTATCTAATGGCTAATTCGCCTATTTTTATTTGTCAATTTTCTCACGAATGTAAGTTAATCGTTCTTAAAATTAAAAACATGGACCAAAGAATTTGACAAATTAAAATAACTTTTTGTATAACGACAAAGAGAGCATATCCCGGAACGAAATCTCACCAATCCGCGGCGGCAACCGTAACTTACTACTTTTATTTTGTACTCCGTATATATGCAAACGACTTGCAAACCACTACTTAATGATAAGACTTGACTGCTGGCAAAAGTCAATGGAAAAGATTGACTTTTATTCTAGAATTAATTAACTAATTATAATCGGCGCTCGTTTCTAGACAACCCATATAACTCGGCCCCAATAATTTAGGGCTTTAGGCTCTTCAGTCTTCACACGTGATCACCTGTTGGTTTTGGATAGGGGTGGGAAAAACCGAACCGAAACCCGGAAACCGACCCTGGACCGACCCGAATTATGATCCCGGTCCGGGTTTTTTCTTTTTAACCGGCCCGAATTAAAAAAAACCCGGACCGAACCGAAAATTCCGGGCTCATTAACGGGCCTCAAAATCTATAACCCGGCCCGGACCGAAAAAACCCGAAACAATTAGTTTTTTTATAAAATTAATGTAGTATATGAATATAAATAAAATATTTCCTAATATATGATTATAATCACGGTGGATAAAAAAAAGATTTAGTAACTTTTAGTGACTACAAATATATTGAATTTGTTTAGCGTAATGATGACCATGAGAATATATTTATAGCAACTCTAGTAACTTTTTGATTTATAAAATTTATTTCGTAATATTTTTAAGAAACCTATATTATTTATATATATACATCTTACATAAAATATTAAGATAATTGTCTTCTTTAAATTTGAATTGTTGGTGATTTTGGAGACTAATATTTGTGTTATTAATTTGCAGTTTGTATTTTTGATTAATTTTATTTGAAAATAAGTGTTAAAATATAAAAGAACAATGACATATTTCACGGCCGGGCTTTAACCGGTCCAACCCGAACCCGGACCGAACCCGGGCTACCAAAAACCCAACTCAGACCGAATATAACGGGCTTTGTTCCGGTCCCTAATTTTCATAACCCGAGACCTTCCGGGTAATTTCCGGGTTTAGCAAAAACCCGACCCAGACCGGACCGATCCCACCCCTAGTTTTGGACTAGGAGTTGGCATATGAGTTTTCAATTAGGTTTTTATCACTTTCAATCCAGTTATTAACAAATAAAAACCATACTACGTACTCCGTACTATTTTTGACTCAATTTTTTTTTGTTAAAAGGTAAATATATATAACTAGTCAAAAAAATATATACAGCATCAAAGGGGCATACCCCAGTCAACACTTAAGCCCAGAACAAAGCCAAACCAACAACCAAAATTCAAAACTAACTGCTAACCCATCAAAACTCAACTAAAGTAGATGGATAGAGTCTAAACATACTCTTATAAACAGTCACTTTAATTTCTTCCACAATATCTCTAATAGTAGGATTATTGTTAGCAAAAATCACCCCATTCCGAGCTTTCCAAATCAAGTAAACCACAGCGTTTAGCGCCAATCTAACCCCCTTACTAAAAATTCTTGCACCACCATAGTCCTTCTTGCACATTCTAACTGCACTTAACAGAGTAGTAGGCTTCCTTTTCAGCTTCAACCAGTCCCTTATTTCTTCCCATATTTGACTAGTAAAGGGACAAAGAAAGTATAAGTGTGCAACAGATTCCATCTCCATTTTGCAAAAGCAGCATTCTCTTGCTATATCAAGGAACATGAGATTGTCACATGTTGGCAATCTGTTTCTCAAGCCAAGCCACAGAATAAAAGAAAATTTGGGTGGAATGTATCTCTTCCAGATAAAGGGCATCCAAGGTTTACTGCTCCCTTTAATTCTGAGTATGTCATAGACCTTTCCAGCAACTAATTTTCCTCCAAAGCAGACTGAATTTAGAAGTTGTATAACTTCTATGTTCCCCCTGCCTTCTCCATGAGTTCCTCTTTGATCTTAACCAATTTGTTAAACAACGGGGAATCCCCAGAAGGAGGAGTCCAAGCCCAAACGCTCTCTCCTTTTAGATAAATGGTATGCACCCACTTAACCCACAAGGTATCCTTTTTGGAGTGGATATCCCATAGAGTCTTAGCTAAGAGTGCTGAATTCCAGATTTTGCTATCCTTTAAGCCCAGCCCACCTTCACTCTTTGGTTTACAAATATCAACCCATGCCACTCTAGCTTTAGGCCCACCCCATAGAAACTGCCTACATCTAGTGGTGATGCTTTCCAGTACCGTGGCAGGCATAGGAAAAGCCTGGAGCCAGTATGATTGAGCTCCTTGAATCACTGCTTTGATGAGTTCCAATCTACCTGCATAGCTCATACATTTTGTTTTCCAGTTGGAGATAAATCTCTCAATTTTATCTATCATTGGAGAGTACTGGACCACAGAAACCCTCAAGGGAGCAAAGGGAATACCTAAATACCTGACAGGAAACTCTCCCTCCGGAAAGCCCACCAATTCCAGGATATCATCCTTCTTTTGTCTATCCATCCCCGCAAGGTAGATATTAGATTTATTCACATTAATTGACAGCCCTGATACATCTTGGAATTTTTCCATACACTTCATGAGGGTAATGATTGATTGCAAGTCCCCTTTTGAATATAACATTAGGTCATCAGCAAAAATAAGGTGAGAAATCTTTAATTTTCCACACTTGGGATGAAATTTGAAATCAGGTGAGGAAGTATCAGCACACAACAATCTAGACAAATATTCCATACACAGAATGAAGAGGGTGGAAGACATCGGGTCCCCTTGCCGAAGCCCCCTTTTTCCTTTAAAGAATCCATTGAGCCCTCCATTAATAACCACAGAGTAAGAGGGAGTGGATATGCACTCCCATATCCATCCAACAAAAATAGGAGGGAAGCCAAGCCCCAAAAGAACCTCTCTCAAAAATTCCCAAGAGACTGTGTCATATGCCTTTCGCAAATCAATTTTGATAAGGCATCTGGGTGATATTGCCTTTCTAGTATATCCTCTAACTAGTTCCTGCGCAAGAAAGATGTTGTCCACGATCCCTCTCCCCTCTACAAATGCACTTTGAGCGGGATTCATGATCTCAGCTAGCAATGGCCGCATCCTTTCAGCCAGAATTTTTGTAATTATCTTGTAGAACACATTGGTGCAGGAAATTGGCCTAAAATCTGCAGCAGAGGGATTGTGAGACGCTTTGGGTATCAAGGCTAAAGTTGTGTGGTTCATCTGTTTTAACAGTTTACTTTGTGAGAAGAACTCCAGTACTGCTTTAGTAAAATCACCCCCCACCTCATTCGAATTTTGTCTGAAAAAACCTGATGAGAATCCATCTGGGCCGGGTGCTTTATCCTCTCCAATATCAAACAAGGCATCCTTAATTTCCTTAAAAGAAATAGGTGCTACCAGCTTACTAGCCCCTATAGGATCAACCAACTTCCCATTTCTGATAATCTCTTTATCCAGCGGCCTGCAATTAGGGGAAGTACCCAAAATATCCACAAAGTGTTTAATAAACTCCTGTGTCACCTCTATAGGTGAAGTAGTTAACTGACCATCCTCTTTAACAATAGAAGCTATAAAATTCCTGGCTGCATTTCTTTTAGCCAGTGAGTGAAAGTACTTGGTACCACGATCTCACTCAGCCAGATGTGTCGTTTTAACCCTTTGTTGGTAGAATTTGAGTTCAGCGTCTGCATAGAACGTTGCTCTTTCCCTTGCTCTGCTAACACTTTCAATGAGTGCTTCATTATCAGGATCCAGAAGCAAAGATTTTTGTGCTTCTTTAAACTGATCTTTAGCATTAGAGGATCTAGTTGAGATATGGGCAAAGTGGTTTTTGTTAAGCTCTCTTAGCGGGCCCTTCAGCATTTTTAGTTTGGACCATAGTATATATTGGTTGTACCCCTCAATTTCCTTGTCCCACACATATTTCACCACCTCCTTAAACTTAGGGTGTTTCATCCACATATTAAAGAATTTAAAAGGTTTGTTAGCACCTCTTTCATTCTGTAACAGTGAGATTAAAACCGGACAATGATCTGATATATCATCAAAATCCATAAATTCAGCCACACAATGAAGTCCCCTTCCTTTCCACTCTTGGTTGATCAATACTCTATCTAATTTAGCCCATCTATGCCTTCTATTCCATGTAAACTCCATACCCCTGGAAGGCGCATCCTCCAAGTTCAATCTATTTCTACAATCCATAAGATCCTTCATCATGTAGTTCACAGGCTCCTTGCTCCCCATTCTCTCGTTTGGATAGCAGACACAGTTAAAATCACCCATAGTAACCCAAGGAAGAAGGATATTCTGACCCAAGTTAGTCATATGATCCCATAATTGTCTCCTCTCTCCAACTGTGTACAAAGCATATACCATAGTGGTAAGAAAAGAAAACTGGATGATTCTGCACTTTATTTTGCAATGAATATGTTGTTGTCCCTTTTCGAGAATCTCACATTCAACTCTACTTGGGTCCCAAACAAATCCAATTCTTCCTCCCCTTATCTCATTAAAGTTGTTCCCATATTTCCAGCCCTTCAGTCTTGTGTGGACAAACCTCTCCCATCTATCAACATCAGTAAATCTAGTCTCAAGCAAACAACAAAAAGTAATATCATGTTTCCTAATATACTCAATAATAGTACTATGTTTTGAGGCCCTATTCAGACCTCTAACATTCCAGGATAGGATTCTCATTTAAACCGGGAGGAGGTTGTTTGTTCTCCACCACTATCGCCTCTTCCATTTCTTGTAACACTATGTTTGATATTCTTGAGTGCCCCTTGCTCCTTACTAGGTAAATTAGGTTTTAAACCTATAATCTGTGTCCCAATATTCGATTTGTTCTTTGTATTTTTGACTCAATTTGTTTCTATTTAATTCGATTTATCGGCTAATTCGGAAGAAAAAAAAGTTACTTTCTTGTTCAGAATTTAACGGCATATGATGATACTGTTACATTTCTCTTCAGAGTTGTGTTGGGATATGATACTGAGCATAATGCAATAAATCGGTGGCATATAGATGATGTCATGATGATGAGAGCCTACTTGGTTATTCAACGAATTAAGATTTACATATTTGAAGAGATGGCTTCTTGAGAGCATAATATTGACCTCACGAAATAGAAACCACCTAGTGTGAGGAAAAAAAGAGGAAATAGGGTCAGAAGTAGTGCAGAGATATCAGATACTCGACCCACATTTCTTAAAAGAAGAATGTTTTCATTTAAATTAAAATTTTCTGATCTTACCTGTTTAAGCTTTCTATGATAATGTCCAATGTATTTGTATTTTACCTATATGTGTATGTGTGTGTATTATAAAACAATTAGATTAATTGAAATCCGGTCTAATATTTTTCAATGTTGTTTAATTTAGTGTGATCTTATCTACACTTAAACGAGTATAACTGCATAGTGAGCCTAGTAAGGAATACCGAGTTTCGCTCTATATCATTCGTCAAATCATAATGTATTCTTGTGGAGAGTTGAGGCTATCTTTCTCCAACCGGAATGTAAATTTGTTGGATTTTATGGCATAAAAACATGGACATTTGTAATCTTGGGTCGAACTCAATTTCAGGATTGTCTTCTTAATATTTTGTATAAAACGTGCAACTTTATTACTCCGTATATTATTCTATCTGTATTGTATATCATTCTATCCGTATATTCGTAATCAGCAACCTCCCGCGATGTACTATTACTACTATCCATCCAAGTCCACTCAGGCATGTCAATGGGTCGGGGCGGGTATTGCAAGACCCGGACCCGGACCCGCCCCATGACTTGGCAGGGCGGGTCCGCCCCGCCCCGTGACCTGCACGGGTCCAAATTTGTTGACTCATGACCCGCCCCGCCCCGTTGTAACCTTATTAACTAGTATGTGTTTTTATTTGTGGGAAGTTGTTACTAATTGAATCTACATAAAGTTTATCTTTAAATAATAATTAAAAATTAATATATTAAATCAAATTAATGATAAGCTAAAAATTCTAAATATTAAGGAAATATACTTAGACTTGAATAGTTAATCTATTTAATTATATTAATAATTGAATATATGTATTAAAATGCTATTTATAAAGAAGACATTGATAATCTGTCGTTCATCTCATTCTAATATATATACATTAATATATTATGAGATCAAAGAATTTATGATTTATTGTATAAGCACATATGTATGTTGAAGTATATTTGTAGAATAAGGATGTTTTCTTTTGGACTGAAATTTGCTGGTCTGGTCTGGTCTGTTTAAGTCTAGTCTGGTCTGGTCTGATCTGTTTATGTCTGGTCTGGTCTGGTCTGAACTGGTCTGGTCTGGTAAACGTCTGGTCTCTGTGTATTTTATAACTACGGAAGTAGTCTGGTCTGGTCTGGTTTGTTTAAGTCTGGTCTGGTCTGGTCTGTTTAAGTCTGGTCTGGTCTGGTCTGTTTAAGTCTGGTCTGGTCTGGTCTATTTAAGTCTGGTCTGGTCTGGGACTGAAAACAGTCCAAAAGAAAACATCCTAATTTAAGAAAAAGCATGTATACTTATTATATTGAGCGGGTCGGGGCGGGTTGGGTCAATACCAATACCCGGACCCGCCCCATTGTATAGGCGGGGCAGACCCGCCCCATTTGCAAGACGGGGCGGGGTGGACCCGCCCCAAATGTCTCGAGCCAGGGCGGGTCATTGCGGGTCGGTTTTTTTTGACATCCCTAAGTCCACTTTCTTGAATCAAATAAAAATCCTCTTCCGACGTCAATTAAGAATAAATCTAATGCATCGAACCCAAAATCTAATGACTATAAATATGTCAAAAATGCATTGAAATGAATGAAGAGAAATGCATTTGACAAATAAACCAAAATTTTCTTTTTTGAAAAATAATGAATTTCATGTGTGCAATAATGTACCATAAATGAACAAAAGTGGATGGCGGAAAACTATTCAATGCAAAAGTGCACCTCAGATTCTCAATGCTTAACACATTTTGTATGAGAAGACTACTTTTAATTTATTGAAACCAGATTCTTTTCCATATATGATGTACTTTTCTATCAAACTTAGCATTGCTAATGAGAAAATGAAATTTATACCCGCTTTTGTATACGCATTAAGTTAAATCGGGTCACTAACAGTACAATCATCATCTAAAAAATTTAATTATATATAGATCAAGAAACATGTAGATTTATCACACATATAGCTAAAATTTGTTAAAGATGTTGACTTGCGCACCCATAGAAATCGGTGCGCTCTATCTCTTTATGCACCAACGTTTCTTCAACTCAAGAAGGTGAAATCGTCAACCCCAGGTGCCCTCATATCCCCACGCTACAAAATGATGAAAGAAATCATGATATACTTTCAAATATTTTTTTAGTAGAGTGATTTAGGGTTTTGGACGCACAAGAAGCTATCACATTGAATGAAACCTAAGCAATAATGTTTCTTATACATACTCATTGTTGTTGCATAAAAATTTAATTTAGTTAAATGAATTTAGATAAATCAACAAAATAAGCACGCACTAGAAAAAAGATCAATACAATCATATCTTTATGGGATTTGGTCAGGAATATTACTAATTTAATGAGTTTGGACAAATAGGAGGACTTGTTTAGTCTCTTCCAAAAAAGAGACGTCCGTATGCTCCATTTAAAAAATTGAGAATGAAAATGTCATTAATACCCTTGCTTTCTAGTCAATACGGAGCGCTGCTTCAATTCCTTATCTAATCAATACGCCGTTATCTTTGTTTACAAATTCCATTATTCTTAAAATACAACAAGCACTAATCATTTTTTTCAAGTGCAATTAAAAATATTGCACTATATGAAAATATTAAAATTGTTCAACTTTGACGGACCAGGGCCGGTTCTGGGTATGGGCAAGGGGGCGTGCGCCCAGGGCCCATTGCTCCTGTTGGGCCCATAAATTTATCAATTATACATATATTTAAATTATATTTACGTTACATATCTATAAAATTTTTAAAATAAAATAAAATTTATAATTTATACTTCCAATTCATTAATTATTAACAAAATCTAGATGTTACAAGTTTAAAATTTTGAAACATCTACACCAAAATTTATTGGGAACAGACTTCACAATTATACTAATTCATAAAGTGTTAGTGCATAAATGTTAATCTTTTCATCTACTTCTCTCACGTAAACTCATGATTATTCATACCAATTTACTAATTTTCTTTGATTCTCTCATTTAACTGAAATATTAAATTATACGTAGTAGTATAAAGAATTGGGGTTTTTACCCTAATAGGAGTGAAACATGGCATTTTTCCCAAAATAGGTCCACTTAGTTTAAACATGCTTAAATAGGACTTTTTATGTGTGATTGGACCAAAATATCCCTATTTCTGCTCCTGGACTACTGCCAACTGCCTGCCGCCGACCACTTGCCGCCGCCGCCGGAGCTTCGGCGACCACCGCCAGAAAATTTTCCAAAATTTTTTTCTGGACGTTTCACAGCGTTTCTGCCTCTGGCAGCCGCCGGAATCTGCTTCCGCCACCACCAGACTGCCCCGCTACCAACGGACTGCCTTGGTTGTGCAAGAGAACTAGGGGGACAATTAATTGGGTTAATTAATTGCCGGAGTTCACCGCCGACCGGCTGTCGGAGTTCTGCCGCCACCACAGACTGCCTTGGTTGTGCAAGGAAACTAGAAAGAATGGCACACGTATTAGAGTTGGTTTGCAAACGCTTTAAAAAAAGCACTTCTCGACTTTTGGCTTTGAAAAAGCACTTCTTTTACCAAACACTACAACTTTTATTTTTCTCGGCTTTCGTGTCAAAAGTGTTTTTACTTTTTCTATTACACAAAAAACACTTGTTTTACTAAACACTATCAACTCTTACTTTTCAAAATCACTTTTTTCTCAAACACTATCAACTTTTATTTAATCACGTCTCCCCATTTTATTAAAAAAGCACTTTTTTTAAATCAGAAGCTGTTGCAAACAGACCCTTACTGCCAGACTTTCGCTAGACACAAATATGACCAAAATATTTTTAGCCAAAAAAGTGATCCAAGTCTGCGCATCTCTACCTCAGTCGCGCTTCTCTGTGAAGCTTCAATCTGGAGAGCTTGACCATCGATCAGGAAGCAGTCAACGGATCTGGAGTGCAGGCGGCTATGGATCTGGAGTGCACTCGGCCGTCGATCTCCCTTCGTCGATTGGAACAGATCTGAGTGCAGGTATGGATCTCAGTCATCTTGTTCGTTGAAACAGACGGCGGAAAGTGGGTGAAGACTTCCGGCGGCGGCAAAATTTCTTTTCTGATGGCGTTGGCGTCACACGATGGCTCCTCGGGCGAGCGACGGCGGTAGCAGCAGTTTGGTCTGCCAGCAATAACCCTCCCTCTTCGGCGAAGCTTCCCTTCTCCTTCGGCGATTCTGCTATGGTGCTTTGCGATAACTCCGGCCAACTCCGTCCAGAATTCCCTTCTCTCACATTGTCTTCCTTTCTTTTGTTTTGCTCATTTTTCTTTTTCGCGGGTTTGTTTGTTGACTTTGTTCACTCAATCGCAGGTAAAAACTATCAGAAATCAGGGGGCGAGGCTACATGGGCAGTGACATGGACTGGGGGCGTTGGGATGGTGAGGGACAGTGGAAGTGTGAAGGCGCAGTGGCGGTGGTGATTGTTGGTTGCCGGAGTAATTGTGTATCACAGTGATCCACGGCAGAGATGTCACTATGGTGGCGTCACCGTTGTTGGCGTCACTGTGGTGGCGTCACTGTGGAGGTAGTGATGAATGCCAATTTGTTCGTGTCACTATGGCCAGAATTTAGGGCAGAGATGTCACTGCTATAGTGTCACTGTGGCCGCCGGCGGTGGTGCCTGTGGCGGCGGTGACCTAGGCAATGGCGCCGGCAGTGACATGGGCGAGGGCGGCGACAGTGACATCCGATAGTGACATAGAAGTGGTGTAGTGACATGAATAAACATCTTAGTCACATTTTTGCCCAAATTTAAATGTGGTCACTTTTTTTGAAATTAGCTTTAATTTAATAATATTGGAGGACAAACCCCTCGAAACTAGGGGGGCAATTATTTAGACCAATTAATTAATTAAATAGAATTAGGGGTAAAAAGGTAAGATTAGTCCTATTTAGGGAAAACCAAACATTAAGTCCTTTTTTGGGAAAAAATCTATGTTTTTGTCTTAGCAATAGCAATTTTCTCTAATTTAGAAGTTTGTAGTTGATTTTAGTCTGGTGAAAATGTAATTTGAAATATAAAAACCTATCTCCATATACCATATAACTCCATATACCATATAACATTTATGTCTTTGCCTAAATCATTTTTTTAATTGCAGGTAACAATGATACTACTTTTTCATTTGATGAGTTTATGTATATGGATAGCATTCTCGAATGTACGTAACTTATCAAATACTTAAATACTCCGTATAATCTTTCTAAGAGAGATTTACCTAAATAGGACTAAAAGAAGGTAGAATTGCAAAAATAGGACTACTATGTTTTATTTAACAAAAATAGGACTAAAAAGAGGTAATCTGACAAGACTACCCTTAGTTAAAAAGCGATGCACATCACCGACAAACAACCTCCATCGATATTGCTCCAGAGCACCGCAGCACCATGTGTCGAAGCCCTGCATCATCGGCTACTAGCCCTGCACTCATCGGCGACCAGCATGCATGTAATCTCTCCTCCTCCTCCTCCTCCTCCTCCTCCTCCTCTTCTTCCTAGTTCTCTGCTTTTTCTATTTTGTCAATCAGATCTTTTCTAATTTTTTGATTTTTGAAAGTTTCAAATGAAGTTATTATATCTAAACTTGAATTTCTTGTTATCAATTTTGATTACTTTGATTCTCAAATGCATTGACTAATGTTTCCATAAAATGTCACTTTTGAAGGAGAGAATGGCATAATCATGGGGTATTTTTAAAAAAATGTCACTTTTATGTCATTACAATATTTGAAAATGGCATATTGAGAATGTCATATTTCTATACAAAAT
This sequence comes from Cuscuta epithymum, assembly GCA_945859915.1. Lineage (NCBI taxonomy): Eukaryota > Viridiplantae > Streptophyta > Magnoliopsida > Solanales > Convolvulaceae > Cuscuta > Cuscuta epithymum. Next base: position 2,004,680 of record CAMAPF010000133.1, on the reverse strand, counting down.
TGTCATTATTGTGCCATTATGCATATTAAGTGACATTCTCGCATATCAAGTGGCATTCCTCAGGGAGGTTTGTACAATCACTTTCATGGCAGTTTCAAGGAAGTAAATGTAATGCCACAAACATGGCATTTTTTTCTTCAAATAACCAACAATTTTGACATTCTCAAATTATATGAGTGACATTTTACTGAATAAATACAACTTAAATCCAAAAAATCCAAATTAATAAATAAAATTCAAATCCAAAAAATTCAAAGAAGAAGAGAACATAGGACCAGAAATTTGAGGTGGAATAGAAGAAGAAGAAGAAGAAGAAGAGGAGGAGGAGGAGGAGGAGGAAGAAGAGGAAGAGGAAGAGAAAGAAGAAGAAGTAGAAGAAGAAGAAGAAGAAGAAGAAGAAGAAGAAGAAGAAGAAGAAGAAGAAGAAGAAGAAGAAGAAGAAGAAGAAGAAGAAGAAGAAAGGGGGAGGAGGATACCTATGGTCGATGACGGAGCTGCGGTGCGTGGCAATAGCGATCGATGAATTGCAGAAGGGGTGGAGGGATCGATGAATTGCAGAAGGGGGATCGGTGAATTGGAGAAGGGGGATTGGTGAACTGCAGGGGAGGGTTTCGATGAATTGCAGGGGATGGGGGTTTTAATCGTAGAAGGGCAAATTTGTAATCCGGAGTCCCATTTAAGTAATTTTAAACTTCAAGTCCTGTTTTGGAGTTTTAACCATGTTTTAGTCCCATTTGGGATAATTTCTTTCTTTCTAACCGTCTCATTTATTAATTTCTTTGTTGTGTTACATTCGTACTAGATTCTTACCCGTGCGTTGCACGGGATGCATATGTTATATGTTTAACCATGTGTCCATGTCATTAGATGACAGTGGAAATCTAATGAATAGTTTAACTAACTCGGATTTACATATGTTAAAAATTTGAAATGAATTTTTCAGAGCACAAAGTTGGATAAAGTTGGAATCACTTCGTAATAATAAAAATACTTTTCATTAGATATATAAATATTTTGTTACGTATTTGTGTTTATAAAATATACTACCTCCGTCCCACTAACATTGGGACATGAGGAGGCGACACGGTTAGAAAAGTGAGTTTATGTGATTGATATTTAATTGATAAAGTAAGAATGATTTAAAGTCGCACAAACTTTACCAAATTTGGTATGAAACAATCTTAGTAGGACTCCCTGAAAAGGAAAAATTGGACAATCTTAGCGGGACAGAGGGAGTAATAACAAAGGATTCATGCAATTGAGAAACGCTAAAAATGTTACTGGTCAATCTTTTGTAAACATCCAATAAGCAAAAACATTAATCGATAGTATCTATAATAATATAAAGTAGGAAGGTGCCACACCTTGTTACTTTATATTATTATAGATCATCATCATCATTATAGATGATTTTGAATGGAAAATATTCCAATTACTCCAATATTCATGTAACTCTTATTTTTTTAATGGGTATGAAGCATTAAATGTCTAATTGGAGGGAAAAGCAAGGTGTCAGACCTTGTTACTTTATATTATTATAGATAGATATGGATGACAAAATTCCTTAACTTCAATTATAGTTTCTTATAAGAAAAATAAACATACGCATGTTCTTAAAAGCCTACTCTATCTATATTGTCCCGGGTCCATAAAATGCCAGGACCGGGCCGATAATATATTTTTAGCCAAACACTATATACCTCCCTCCGTCCCCTTTTATTCAGTCAAACACTATTTTTCAAGTCAAAGTTGTTCAACTTTGACTGATTATATATTTATACAATATATATTGAAAATTTTCTTTGTTAAAAATACTATCATAAAAATATAAGGCTAAAGGGTCAAATAGGTACATGAACTAACTTAAAGTGTTCAATTAGCCCCTTATATAGGAGGTTCTGCCCGGCCGTCGCCAATTGGGGCGATTCTCGGTGAATTTTTTGATGAAATTTTTTGAGCATCTTCATTAAGTCTAGTTTACCCATACCAAATTTCAGCTAAAAATTCAATCGGGAAGGCAGTTAAATGTTTTTGTGAACATAACTTCGCAGTTAAACAGCGTAATACATTTCGAAAAATCATTTGACTACCTTCCCGGTTGAATTTTTAGCTGAAATTTGGTATGAGTAAACTAGACTTAATGAAGAAGATGCTCAAAAAATTGAATCAAAAAATTCAACCGGGAACCTATCCAATTGGCGATGGCCGGGCTGAACCTCCTATATAAGGGGCTAATTGAACACTTTAAGTTAATTCATGTACCTATTTGACCCTTTAGCCAAAATATAAATTTATGAAGTTTCACAAAATATATTAGTTAAAAAAATAGATCAAAGTTCATCATCTTTGATTGGAAAAGTCAAAGATGGCTATATGTAGTATGACTTTTTTAATTTATGCTCCTTTACTCTTTTCTTTTTTGTTTTTTGAAAATTTATGCTCCTTTACCGTTTTTCTTTTTGACAATTTTTGCTCATTTACTGTACGTTCGGTTGATTTACAATTATGACTAATTAGTGTTACACGTTCAATTAGTTAACATTAATCGTAAGACTAATTACAGTGACGCTCCGCCAGTTACATTTACTCGTTCGACCAGTTACAGTTATTCCTCTAACCAGTTACAATTACATGTCAGGCCGCTAACCACCGCTGGACGTCGGCCAGTGACCACCGCCGGTCGCCGGCCAGTCAACACCGCCTGTCGCCGGCTAGTGACCACCACCGGTGTTCCAGTGAGGTGCGGCCGCCCAGCTCCCTTCCTCAGCCTCATCACCAGCATAGCCCCTTCCCCCACTGCACTAAATTCTAGCCCAACCTCTCCCCTATCCCACCATCGCCAGTCGGCATAGCCCGACCCTTGCACGCCGCCGCACCCTGTAACTTTAGTCACCGCCCACCCTGTAACTTTAGTCGCCGCCTGCCTCGCTTCTATAACCCTAACCGCCGCCACACCTTGAAACCCTAGCCGTCGCACCACCTCCGCCCTGATCTGGATTTTCCGTCGCTTATAGACTAGACATCGTCGTCCGTGGAGAATAAAATCTGTCTCCATGTGCCATGGTTGAGAAGATAGCAATGTGAATTAGAAGGAAGATAGGGGTAGCCGGGTAGTCATGCTTGTCTTCCTTTTTGGTCGAAGATGCGAGTGGCCCGAAGAAGAAAGCAGGAGAGGAAGGAGTGTACGTTGCTTGGCAGAATTATTTGTTGGCATTCTAGACATTTCAAGTCATTCTAATTAGTTTTTTGTCCTTCCGAAGACTCGGTCCTATTTTGTCCAACATAAACCCTTTAGTCCTACACTCATACTTTTGCCATTATTTCTATCTTAGAATTCCAAAATAGGACTACTATGTTGTTCTTTCCGAAATAGGAGTTGTTATTGCCATGTATGAAAAATACTGTCATGATTGAAAAATACTGCCATTAACTATAATAAATATTGTCATGTTAAATGCACTATACTGCAAGTCTGCAACTATTTGGCAGTTACGCCTACAAGATGATAGTAAATAATGTCATCTTAGTCCTATTTCGGGAATAAAAACATAGTAATCCTACCTTATGTAACACTGTCAATTAAATGAAAGAATGACAAAATTAATATTCCTGACTTTTAATTAGACAAAACTGAGACCATATTCGTTTGGGACAAAAAAAGGACTGAAATATTATGAAGTTTCAAAAATACCGGCCCCTACACTTTTTCCCTCCCCGTCTCTTCTTCGCGTTCATGCATCTGGGACTTCGCACAGATCTGGGGAGAACCTTCTGCTGCCATGGATCCGGAGAAAACCCGTCACACTTGACGGCACATGACACGCGACATCGTGACACGGGTAACAGGGTGCAACAGGCGACAACGTCCAATGAGAGAGATACGATGAGGGACGACTAGATATGGCGAGAAAGGATGACTGTCCTGCGACGACGAGGCTCCAACTATGAAGGCGAGACTAACGAGCTACATCTACAACTTCGGATTTTGAATCGTCTTCCTCGCCCTATATCTTCTTCTTCTTCTTCTTCTCTGATTTCGGATCATCTTCTTCGCGCGTAGAGTTAATCCAGCGGCGGCGCCATAATTATTTCTCAGATCTGTGGCTGGGGCTGCCAGGGTTACTGATGGGCATGGATGGTGCAGGGGGCGGGTGGACGTTAATGAGATATTGGGGCAGAGGGCTGTGGAAGGCGGCGCTGGCTCGCCGGCGCTGGCTGGTGGTGGCCGCAGGTCATGCTAGCGGTGGTCACTAGTGGAGTGGGTAATTGAAACTACTTGGGTCGGATAACGATAACTTATCGGGTCAGATTTGGAAGCCTTACTGGTCAGGTTAGGTAACTATAGTTGATTGGGTTGGGTAGCTATAACTAACGGGTTGGGTAAATGCAATTGGTCAAGTCAAGTTGCAGTAACTGATCGGGTGGGGTAGCTGTAACTGGCGAATCGGGTAATTGTAACTGGTGGATTGGGTAACTGTAATTGAACAGACGAGTAACTGTAATTGATCGGATGAGAAACTGTAATTGACAACGCAAAAATGCAACTGGTTGGACGAGTGACTGTGACTGATCGGGTGAGTAATTGTAACTGAACGAACGTAAATGTAACTCGCGGTGAGTAGCTGTAGTTAATCATAGAGATAACTTTAATGTGTAATGGTAATTGATCATAATTGTCAATCAATTGAATAACAGGAGCATAAACTAATCTGGGGTACTGCGTAAAAGTCATACAATTGATTAGAAACCAGGGCTACGACTAGGGGTGGGCAAATGGGTCTTGGAACCGCGGTCCGGTCCGGGTAATGGCGGTTCGGGTCCAAAACGGGCCGGTTCCATTTTTTGTTTCCATAAAACGGTCCGGGTAGGGTCGGGTAATTTTTTTTAAGGAACCGGACCGGTTCCAAAATTAAAAAATAACTGGTACCCGGCCCGGCCCGTTATATATATTGTATATTGATTTATTAATAGTTTTGTGATAATCGGTTTTGAAGTAGTTTTGTTTCCTGTGCTAGAAGTAGGATTTTAAATTGAGTTGCAGTAACATCCTTTTGTTTTCAAATTATTGATTAAATGTTTCATTAATATCTTATTACTTTTTATTGTTATTGAATTATTCCTTTCTATGGAATTTAATTATTTGTTAAAGATGATTTTGTTATATTGTTTTTATTATATTGTTATTAAAATATATAAATTGTGTTTACCACCCACCATGTATGTGTCAACTTTGGCTAATACTGAAAATTTAATATAAAAAAAAGTAATCACTTTAATATGTGATGTTACACAACATGTTTAAATACAAATGTTAGAAAATATGTATTTTGGCTATGTTGCATATTTTTGGAATTTCTTTAATTGTTTGAAACTTATATACAAGAAAATATGGAGTATTGGACTTTTTCGCTTGCATTGTGTTATATATGCACCACTATGTTGTTATTTTGAAACTTGCTAATGTCCTATATTATTGATTATTGATTTTTGGAACTTCGTTAGTTTTTACTAATTTCAAGACATAAGAATAAAAACCGTAAAACCCGGACCGGACCGACCCGTTTCAAACGGGCCGGGTAATTACCGGTTCCTATTTTGAAAATTGTAATACCCGAACCGGACCGAACCGTACAATGGAACCGGCGGTTCCATTTTATTTTGCATTACCCGCCCCAACCCGGCCCGTGCCCAGCCCTAGCTACGACTGATTAGAATTTAGAAAGCAGGGGTATACAAGATCTTTTCATTCTCAAAATTTTAAATGAAACATTGGGATCTCTTTTTTGGAAAAAAACTAGAAGAGGTCCTATATATATCTATCCAACCCCATTTAATTAGTAATATCCATGCGCAAATTATATCCTACATCCGGTATTTTTGTAATCCATCCGTCCCATTGGACTTTGCCAACTTTCCTTTTTTACTTGTCCCAAAAAACTTTGTCACTTTCATGTAAAAACAACTAATTTGTGGTGCTGCACCTTTGTCTCTCTTCTGCACAAATTTCAATCACACGGTTTTTACTATTCTTATTTCTCACCTAACTTGCACTTGGCAAAATCTACCGGGACAGAGGTAGTGATTGGTTTTTTTGGGATGAAATGTAAATTATATTAACACCCAAGCAAAATTTAACAAGTACAATGTGTCCAAAAATCAAAAGCCCCCCTCCCCCTCCTATTTCGTGAGAAAAGGAAAGGGTGAGAAGAGGCTAATCGTCTGGTCTAAGTCAATCTCGACCTATACGCAAAACTATGCGACCAATAAGTCAAAAATCAAAACTATAGTGGTGCTACAAGGTGCACGCACACAAATTCGGTATATATAGAGGCTAAGCCGTATCTTCCCAAAAAGTCCTTAGCTCCACTTCAAAACTTGATCAGGTCATGTGGGTAGATACTGAAGAGTATCTTGTAGACCACATGCTTGATCTTAGCAAACACGTCATATTCCGTCTTCTTCCCTTCATCAAATCTCGCCTCATTTCGCGCTCATTTCGCGCTTGCCAAAGATAGTAATTGTTTGTTACATTGAAGTAGTTAGGGTATCGTATCTCTCTGACTCTCTTCTCCATTCTTCCGACGCATCACGCCTGCTTTGTATACGTAGTATGCATGTATACGTACCTAGTATGTGTACCTTTTCTCTTGTTCACTTCTACTTTTGACCTCCTACTTTTTCTGTGCTTATCATCATCATCATCATATTATTATTGTTATTATTATTATTATTATTATTATTATTATTATTATTATTATCATCATCATCATCATCATCATCATCATCATCATCATCATCATCATCATCATCATCATCATCATCATCATCATCATCATCATCGTTGTTGTTGTTGTTGTTATTAGTATTACTATTACTATTACTATTACTATTACTATTATTTCTATTATTACTATTACTACTATTACTATTACTATTACTATCATCATCATCATGTTTCCTAGTATCTTTTGTTTATTTTCATGCAATTATTTCAAAAAAGTACAAATATTGAATGATAATCCAATAAAACATCATTTTTCTCACTTTTCACTAAAAGCTCCAATCTTATAAGTAACTATGAGTACATTGTTTAAATTAAATGTGTATTAGTGAAATTTTATAAAATAAATACAATAAAACTATTTGGTTCAGAATATGGGAATTAAAATAAAATTACTTTTCTTACTAAAATTTTTATATTTCGTAAAAATAATCAATAATTGAGTAAATCAAGTTGGTTTGCCTTGAATATATCATATGTGTCAATGATATAAATGAGTTTTATGTCATGGATGAGTGCGTATAATGTTTAAAACAAATGTGCATAAAAAGAAATTAATTATGAGTATTGTGCTAAAAAGAAATGTGCATTGATGCGACATCATAAAATGATCAAAGTAAAGTTGGTTAATGCATGCTTCTCAAAATATTTTATATATTTATAACAAAGTACTCTCTTCATCCCGCTAAGATTGTCTCATCTTTTTTTGGGCAAAAAGATAAGTCAATTAATATCAAAGAAGGTAACCAGTTACAAAGCCATCAAACGAAAGGCTACGCTGGGATGAGACACATAGTTGAATGATCGCTTAGTAGCGACACAAATCGCTAACCCCACAATATGGTAGACTCCACCAACAGCACCGCTGCACCTGCTACTAGAATGAGAAATAAAAGAAACTAAATTGTTTTGAGAAAAACGACAAAAAATAGAATAAAGTGTCCCAGTTTTTCCAGCCACTGAAAAAGGAAGATGCGGTTTGAGCAGCCCCCGCCAAAGATACTGGGAGGAGCTCTCCTACTACCCGTCCATCCCTTGCCTCACAGAAATCCCCCATCACTGGATCAGGCAGGTGGTGCTATATATCTGGACAGCACCGCCTCCTGCAAGCTTGTTTGGATGTGCTCTGTCCACGTCAATGTCTGCTTGATACTTTCATTATTAACCATGTTGAATATAACAATTGAAGTCATTTTAATTGAGCATACGAAGTTGAAACTATTTCGAAAGAATGCTACATCGAAAGAAACATTTTTCTTTCAGAGCATACTCTACATGGACATTGAAAATGTTTGAGAAATGCTTTCACTAGCTAGTTGTGTTCATTTTAGAATGCTATATTAATACACATTGTTGTATATAATTTTACGGCATACTCATATGAAATCTTTTTGTTATCATTTTGTAATTTCATATCAATGCTCATTTCTTTTAAACATTATAATCATTTAAATATGGTATAAAACTCATTTTCATGCAAAATCCACAAATCTAATTACATTCATTTGTTAGACTATCACTAGATTTAGCCATTAGATATATAACAACTTTTTAAATTCTTATTCTAGAATTACAAAGTTTATTATTTTTATTTTATAATGTCACACCTATGCACATTTACTTTATACATTATACGAAGTACTTTTTTAGTGTAACAACATACTCATTCCCATATTACACATAATAACTAAACACATTAAAATTTTAATTAATAAAATTAACAAAGTTTACTAATTTTTTTTTTTACAAAAAAAATAACTCATTGGAAAAGTATATTGATATGCACTAATTAGTAGTGCATAAACGTATGTTTTTATGTTTGATTCGTGTGGGTTGTTTACCGTTCTATTTAGTTTGTAAACATTTGTGTGATTTTAGTTGTAATTGTATTTTAATCTTCATTTGTAAGTTGTAAAGTAGAATCAGGAATTATGGTGTTGAAGAGGACTTTGAAGTGAAGAAAAAGTAATTTTTACTGTCCAGGAGCAAATACCCGATTGGGTAGAAGACTTCACCCGGTCGGGTCTGATTTAACAACTGAAGCATCACAGGAAACAACTGGACCCGGTCGGGGCATCTACTTGACCCGGTCGGGTCTGATGTAAAATCCGAAGAATCACACGAAGCTTCAAGACCCGGTCGGGTCCCCTAATTGACCCGGTCGGGTCTGACTTGACCCGGGACAAAACGACGTGCCGAAGATCACCAGAACGTGGAGGATATCTGATTTTGACCGGACCCGGTCGGGTAGGTACCTAACCTGGTCGGGTACCCGGCCCAAGGTGTTGAAAAACACCTATAAATAGCACACTTTTCCTTCACAAATAATCACTCCTTCTTCCATACTCTTAAGCTCAATTTAGAATAGTACTCCGTATTTCTTTTATATTCTTATAGCATGTTTAGTCTCCAAATGAGGAGCTAAACTTCCATATCTTGGTGTTGCTCTTGAATCTTGTTGATTATTAAAGTTGTGAGTTATTTTCTTAACTTCTTCCCTTGAATATTAATTCTTCCCTTAATCTCATTGTTAATTAATGTTGGGGAGTGTTGCTAAGATGACAATTAGTTAACATCTCGACATTAATTATTACTAGAAACGATCAACGAACCGATGGTTAATCGTTGATGGTTTCACAAGTAAGTAACTTCGGTTTATTAATGCATGGTCGTGGTTAATAAACTTAAGAGGGATTAATTGTGTTGGTTAAACCGAAACCGTTGTGTTGAGGTTATCAATCTCAATTGATTTCATCAAGGAGTTAAGAGATTAATCAGGGCTGAAACTCACTCCATTGAGTTTCGAACCCGAGAGCTCCCGTAAGGGAGAGTGAGTCGGCGACCAGCTAGACTAGACCGCTTCCTCTGAGCCGGATGTACATGCATCCGGTGTATAATATATGAATCAAGTCCCATATCCATGACCTAACCCCCAATTAAATTAGGGTTCTCATCGACAATTTTCCGGTGTTGTGCTTGTCAAGGACATAATCCGTGACGACTCATTGACAAACTTTGTGAAATCCTTGACAAAAGTTTTGTCACGAACGTGATGTAAAGGATAAAGTCCGTGACAAAATCCTTGACCAAAGCATTTGTAATTTTTTTAATACAATGATCCTTGATGATATCCTTGAGAAAATCGTTATTTTTTGTAGTGTTTATATATGTTTCAAATATGTATTTTACTCATCAAACAAAACTATACTAGAACTTATTAGCTTTCAACATTTTTTATACTCCTAGAATTATATTTTCTTAGAATTATATTTTTCTCAGAGAGGAAGTCATGTATTTAATTATATGAAATATATTTCATACGAGACATGCTAAAAACAATACAATCGAATCCTTAGTATGTCGAACATAGAGACCAACACATTGTTTTATAGATAGTATTTTATAACATGCTTGGATGCTAAAAATAATATAATTCCACATCACATTTATTCTTCAAAGTCCTTTAACTTGTGCGCATGGATGGATAACTAAACTCACTCAAGGATAACGGCAATCCGGAGTAGCTGCACAAAAAGAACAAAACATTATAAGTTTTTGTAGTTTCAGGATCGAAAAAAACTTAATTAACAATATAGTTATATCGATCTTCTTCCTTATAATTAGTTTTGATATAGATAATATCAACACAAATTTGAACCATACATTTCTTTGCAATTTTGTCACACACACATAGAGAGAGAGGGGGGTGGAAATTACATGGATCGTCGGTTGTGAAATGACCAATTGTTGTATTGCACACTCGATATAATGCGTAAACTAGGTCAAGAACAAAAGATGCATGTTGTATTAAGGTGTTTGGTAGATAGCATAGACCGCCAGGTTGAATTTGACGACAACCGTAATCACCACAATTAGTATCTATAAAGTCTTGCAACGCTTTGGCTGGGGCACTTGCTTGTGCTACACAATATTTCTTTAGCTCATCCTACAATATTAAAACAAACACGATGCTTACATATTTATTTTCTTACAACAAATAAACACAAATTGTGAATCAATCGAAATAATAATTTAGGTATATGGGGTTGAGGGTGCGTATGTACGCTATAACATGGTGTTGCCAAAAGAACACACAGAAGAACACTTTGGAGAAAGTGAAAACAGAAAATATCGTTCGTAATCATGGTAGGGAATTGGGATTGTGAATTACACTGCTACGAACCACTAATAATACTACGTAAGTATTTGTAAAATTTTGGGTTTAAATAAATACGAATGCAAATCAGTGAGTATATATTCAAAGATTCGATCTCATTAATTCATCATAACAAATTTTCTTTTCTTGGTTCGCATTTATAATTTGTGAGTATATTTTCAAAGATCTACATAATCTCATGAATTTGGATTAAATACAACATTTCCTTTCACGGTTCTCGGTATGTTTTAAAATGATATCAAATATAGTTTTCGTTCACACAATAATTTTGTGTCTCCATTCCTTTACAACTACTCATTCAACTTTTGTGTTGCACAGATAACATATAAAAATTAATTTATTTTTGAAAGTTGTACATTTCATGAGTAATGCTTGTAGATGTAATAAATTAAAATATGATATGTAATTGTAATAAATTAACAGATATTACTTGATAGAGATATTTAATTAATACTTCCTTCGTTCCAAAATGATTTGCATATGTAATCTACCTTTCTTAGTCAGCACAATTTGATTTTATTGACTTATTTAGGATATCATGTTTTTTTACTATACATTAATTTGAATTTGGTGACTTTATTGATCTTTCAATTTAGTTTCAAAAAATGCTAGTCTTAATTAGTAAAAAAATTATTTGTCTACACAAAAGATTTAACTTTATTCCTAACTAACCCATAAATTTAAAGCCGTAAATTGCAAATGGACAAAGGAAGTATAAATTATCAAATAAACATTCTTCCATTATTGAATTTTCTTTCTTGTATCCAAAAAGATAAAACATTAAATCGAGTGGTGTAAAGGGATGAGAGTCCCTCACAAACATTATGGAGTATATTTTCCAAGATCCAATCTCATAAAATCAATATAATAATATTCCCTTTCCTGGTTCTAAGTCGCAATTTATACCGTGCAACCGGTACACCTTGCGCAAGGTGTACCGGCCCCTAATGACGTCGTCCTCTTTGCATAAAAAACCTAAGCTTGCAGCGAATCCCTCCGGCGATGAACATGGGCGCTCATCAACAGCAGCCTCGAAGATGGATTGGTCGGAAATGAAGGTGCAACAGAGAGAGAAGGAAGCGGCATCCATGGAAGCCTGCTACAGAGCTTGACCGCCACCAATTTGAGGACGATTTGGCCGGACGGTGCCGCCAATGGAGACCCCTATCCCCTACAGGATTGCGACCTGCGATGCCTGAAACCACTTTCTTCTTCTCCTTTCTTTTTTCTCTGTTATTGTTGCAGAAGTTACATCTCTTTGTTCTCAAGTTACATTTGAATAGGTTAAAGTTACATTCACAAATTACATCAGATTTTTTCACAAGTTACATTTGGATCAAAGCAGTTTACATTTCAATGAGTTACATTTGAATGAGTGTAATTTACATCTTGATAAACTTGAAGTTACATGTGGATTCACATGAGTTACATTTCATATAGGCATGGGATCGAGCATGGTGCTCACCATGCTCCAGTTGCTCGGTATACGAACTGGTTCTAAATGCATAATGTTTTAGTACATTTTCAAAGATTTATGTAACCTCATTAATTAATTATAGCAACATTTCATTTCATGTTTCATAATACGTTTTAAAATATAATAAAGTCGTGACCGACTGAAAAAAAGTACGCCGACTTTATCGGGGAACTTCCGAGTTCCGAGAAAAGCTTCGGTCCATTTTGTCTCTAGGTCTAACGCCGCTGAAGTTGTTTTTCCGCTATCGGCAATAGCCGAGGAGTGGGGTTCACTTTGATTTCCGATTTGTGAAGCAGGGATTTCCGATTTGATTTCTGATTAGGAGTTATTTCCTTTGGCCAGTCGTTTTTTATAGATGGGGTGCAGTGAGTATCGTTCTTGTGGAAGACCGGTGCAACAAGGATTAGCAGCGCGAGGGGAGCGAGGCTTGACAACGAAGAAGATGGCCGCTAGCGGTGATGTTGCTATGAGAGCGGGACAAAGGAGAGTTGCACGGGCTCAAAGTAGGCCAGATTTCATTCGACAATGGAGGATCAATTAGCGTGGTACCGGTGGTACGACCTCCTCTTGAACCACCACCATGGGTTGTACGAGGTGCTAGAGTCCGTGAAAGGTTTCCTAATAATTTTTATTATTTTGTCATTTTGTTTCTTGTTATCGTCTATGTTGTTGGTTTTGTATGTTTGTTTGAGAATTTAGTCTTTCTTCATGTCATTGGCTATGTTTGGATCTATGGGAACATGGATGACTATGTCAAGCCCATTACATGGTTAGCAATTCGTGTTGCTCTTTCATGGGTGACCGTCTCTAAGTTTGATCATAGGGTTTACAGTCGTAGTTGTTGGAGTTTAGTTGGTGTCAGATTTAATTTGTTTTTCCTTTGATTGATGTAATGATCCTGAAACTTATGGTATGAATAGAGGCATGTTTTAATGATAAAAAAATACGTTTTAAAATGGTAGTTCAATATAATTGTAACACCCCCAAAATTCCCACCCAAAAAAACATTTAAATAATGATTTATTCAAAAGAGCTATTAACTTTATTAAAAAAACGGAATTGTGTAGCGGAAAAGTTTCAAAGGGAAATAGGGGCATTACTGCCACACTCAGTTATAACCTAACCAAGTGCAAAGAGGCTAACCACCTTCATAACAATTGTTCGCTATTTTCTTGAAAATAAAATTACAATGATTTACGAATTATGTTTTCTAGCGGAAGCTCTCTCGAAATCAACATCATCATCAAAGCACCGCCTAGTTAAAAAAGAAAACACAAAGAAACAAAAATTAGCCGGAAATGCTAAGTAAGTTCCACCCAACCCCGTAAAATAATATAATTTGATACGTATATATACTTTTTGTAAAACATTTTGGAGAAAAATATTTTCAAAACATAATAATCATTAGTAAAACAATACTTATACAAAGTTCCAATCACATAACTCATAAACCATAACAATTTCAAAAATACATAAAACACCAAAATCCTCTTCTCTTTGAATTTCTCAAAAATCACTTTTTCACTAACTTCCTAATAATTTAGAAGTGCGGTACTCAACACTTTGGTTGAGCCGGTGGTCCATTGTTGTGTACGGTCACCCCGGGACTTTTGTCGGTACCACTGTACAACTGCTCAATGGAATCGGAATGACTACCTTATGTGTGACACCCCCTAAAAGGATTCCAAGCCCTCAGAGTAGTAAGTCGCCCCAGGTAGGCGGGATGTTTTCTACCAACTACCCCACCTAAATATTTAATCATGAGTGATTAGGAACTACTATGTTAGGTCCCCTAGATTTTGATGATTTGTATGTTTATTATGTTGATGATGTCACCCCTTTTATTATTCATGCATTATTAGACTAGTATCACTTGTACTTGTTCTACTTATGTTTATTGTAATGTACTATCATTACTGATAAAGTACTCATAAAAAGCAAAGAGTACAATTCAAAACATTTGAGGCTTTTTAAAAATCTTAATTTGAAAATTCCAGGCGCTTCTACGCTAAAACGCTCGGGATAGTAACTTTTGAAATTTTAATTTTTCATAAATTTAATTTAAAAATATATGACTAAAAAAATTACTAACAACGACAACAAATTAGTAACTAATACCGACCACTTTTTATATGTGGTCGTTAAAGATAAACTATTGAACGACGAACTTATTATTCGTCGTTAAGTGATATTTTTAACGACGGTTTGAAAGAGTCATCGTTATAACGTGGTCATTAAAAGTTTTTTTCTAGTAGTGATATTTGGCTTCGTTTGGATTTTGGCGTTTGAGCCCAAAATCAGCATTTTTGACTGCTTCGGCGTTTTGGAGGACCCAAACCTCTGTTTTTTTCGTTTCGCAAATGGAGGTTAGCAGCGGCGTTTGGGATGAAACCGCCAAAAACAAAAAAGCTATAAATCGGAGCGTTTAGGTTTTGGCGGATTGAAACAATTGTTGAATTCCACAAGCTGCCCTCTCATCTTCGCCCTCTCATCTTCGTTTTCTGTTGTTGCTGCGATCTGTTTTAAAGCCCTTGGATATAATTCGTTCGGTGCCTTCCGTTGTTTCTCTATTTTAAAGCCCTTGGATTTTTCTGAAAAAGCCCTTCGGGTCCTTCTCTAGAACAATAAGTTTCCCTTTGTCCTTGTACATTCTGAACCTTTGTTTTCTTGGTTATTCTTTTAATATACTTACATTTCATCAAAAACAATAAGTTGGATGTGTTTTAATTTATACAAGTATTGATATTTACTACGTATATTATTATATACACATAGCTATGTAGTTTTAGGGAAAGTTCCCAAAATAGGACTAAAATAGTTTGAAAATTCCAAAATAGGACTGTCATGTTTTTATTTCCAAAATAGGAGTAATTACTGCCATGTTTGGAAAATATTGTCATGTTTGAAGTCTGGTACTGCCAAAACATGGTAGTAATTAGTCTTATTTTGGGAATAAAAAACATGGCAGTCCTATTTTGGAATTTTCAAACTGTTTTAGTCCTATTTCGGGTAATATTGTCATAGTTTTATCCTTCTTCAGAACTCTGTGTATTTATTATTATTTACACTTTTTCAGGTTATTTATCCTTTTGCAACCTTCATTATTCTTAAAATCATGACCTCATATCACCCGAATGCTATGTAGTTTCAGTTTTTATTATCATATTCTTATTTAGTTAATTAGTTAATTTTAAAATTAATATAATCCTAAATAATCATACGTATTAAAAAAAAGATATGATTAAATTTATAATGCTCCTTTTGGTCTTTTTATCTACTAACCGCTATAAGTAAACAGTTAATTTACCAAACATTTTTCCGCAACCCGCCAAACTAATCCGTCGGTCAAATATGCTGATCAAATCCGCTATTTACTACTCGCTTATATAATCCGATAAAAGGCAACGGTCAACAATACCTCTAATATAATCAAGCAAATTTCAATTGGTAAGTAATTCTTTTTAAATCAAATGACTAAACAATCCAAAAGATGGTAATATTACTGAGAAGTATTACTGACTAAAACATTCAAACCGGATCAGATTAAATAAAAAAATTACTGAGGAGTATTACTGGGAAGTAATAACAATCAAATGACTAAACATTCAAACCAGATCACATTAAATAAAAAAATGAGATCATACAAGAAATATTCTAATCAAATCAGAAAGGTTCAAACATAACTTATTACTTTTATTACTTTTATTACTATGATGATTCCAATTTGATCTAAATATTTTTGTAGGTTATTATTGTAGGTTGCTTCCTTTAAAATTAATTATGAATATTGTTATTATTTTACTCATTATTTGTATGTTATTGTTATTCATAAAACATCATATATTATTACTATGGTTTTTATTAATGAGAATATTATTATTTAACAATATTATTATTATTATTATTAATGTATTTTTATTGTTTTTGGTATTTATAAGTGAGCATTATTAAAAAAGTAATACTACATATTACAATGGTATTGATATCGCTTATTATGATGATAGCGCAATTATAAAAACAAGGATCACTATAATGATAATAAAATGATATTATATTTATAGTGGCAGTTATAATTGTAATTATAATTATATTTATAGTTGTAATTATAATGATAATTATAATTATAAATAGGATGGTAATAATGACAATGATAATCATAATAATAACTTAATAATTCTAAAAAACACTCAATCACATAAAAAATATTTAGATCAGATCGGAATGATTCAAATCAGATCAAAATCAGAAAAATGAAGACCAAATCAGAAACAATCAGAATAGATCTGAAAGATTCATACTGCAGGATCATACAAGATTCGACCATATCATAACTATTCAGATAAGATCAAACCATATCTTAAAAATTTCAAATCATAAATATTGGGGAAAGTTCCCCAAATAGGACTAAAACAGTTTGAAAATTACAAAATAGGGTTGTCATGTTTTTTATTCCCAAAATAGGAGTAATTACTGTCAAGTTTGGAAAATACTGTCATATTTGAAGTCTGGTACTGCCAAAACATGACAGCAATTAGTACTTTTTTTGGAGTAAAAATATGACAGTCATATTTTGGAATTTTCAAACATTTTTAGTCCTATTTCAGGTAATATTATCTAAATATTGATATCAGACCTAAAGAACAACTTCTTAATAATAACCATATTAATGGAGTATAATTCTCGGAATAAATACCATATCAATTTAGTTTTCAAAATAAGTGTATAGCTTCAACTCTAATACATGT